>JAMKQA010122263.1:0-18579 GCA_024699735.1 Posidonia australis | reverse complement strand
CTCTCTGACCAGTCTGGTGCACCTGCTTGGTGCGCCAGAGTGGTGCTCTGGTTTGGTACGCCTGAGTGGTGCGCCCCAGAGAATCTGGATCAGACTGCAATCTGATCCAGAATCTATCCCAGAAAAGAGATGGGTGATTCATGTTAATGCAGATTGATTTATGCCATTGTTAAGAGTTGAAAACATGATTGGATGCACATGATCAAAGCCATCTTATTATTTATGTAATTAAAATCAAGATGAGTTAATGGGTTCATGTATGAAAACATGCAAAGTGCAAAGGAATAAAACATGATGTGAGCAAATCCAATCAGAACACAAACAAGTCATGTTATGTCTATTGCATAACTTTTATACTTAGAAGCTTGGCATGGATCAATGTGTAAAGAAACAGTAAAAGAAAGACAGCTCATATATGCAATATGGTGTAGATTTTATGCTAGAAGAAAAGTAAGTATGCTTGCAAACGAGAGTATAGATTAGCATGGAGATCATCTTACAAGAAGGATAAGCAAAATCATCATTGAAATCTCATGAAAACATGACGAAATCAGAACATTGGTGAAGTCTCTAGCATGCTTTATTCCAATGTCAAAGAACAAGAATTTGAAGGAAAAGTGAGAAGGCCTACCTTGTCCTAGATGTTCTGGAAGGGCTGAGAATATCTCTGGATGCAAGAAGAAAGCTAAGAACTCAAAGGGACGGCTGCAGAATTCTGGTTGCAATTGTGTGTCTTTAACTTTTCTAATCTCTCCAATGGCTACCTATAGGTGTCTATTTATAGGGATCTTTCAAGGGTAACTCCTAGGAATGCAAAGGGCCTCGTAGAGGAAAAGCCTGGAAGATTCCATGGCATATTCGTTTCTGGAGGTAACAGCCATGGGAGGTGGAAAGCCAGCAGCCAGAAAAGTGGCTGTGCGCCAGCTTGGTGCGCCAGCTTGGTGCTCCAGCTATGTGCGCCACCTATGTGTGCCAGGTAGGTGTGCTAGCTAGGTGTGCCAGGGAGGTGTGCCAGATAAGTGTGCTAGCTAGGTGTGCCAGGTAAGTGTGCTAGCTAGATGTGCTAGGTAAGTGTGCTAGGTAGGTGTGCTAGCTAAGTGCTCTCCCCTACTTGTCTGAATTTCTAATTGGGTTGCGGGCCTACCATAGGTTTAGATTTAATTTAGCCACATCCAAAGCATCATCTGGAAAACTCATCTATAGATCACCTCAAAATCGAGGTGTCTACACTTAGTCACTAATCTAGCTTTATATTTCTCAATGGAATCATCTAGTCTTAATTTTTTTCTTCTAAAGATCCATTTACAATTAATTGGTTTACTTCTTTCAGGTAAATCACTTAACCCATGTATAATTTATCATTATAGATTCCATTTTAGAATTTATAACTTCTTTCCAATATGGAACATCTCTAGAATTAATAACTTCATTATATATTTTAAGATCATCTTCTATTAGATATGTTATGAAATTATTACCTAGATCTTTCTTTTTTTAAGGTCTTTTATTTTTCCTTATCTTTGGTTCTTATTGAGCTTTATATCTTTTAGTAAAAGACATACTTAAGTCTATAAAAACAGGTTGATTAGATTTTTTTTCATAGAAAATTTATTTTCAAAAAATGTAGCTTATCTTTGTTCAACAACAACATTTGTTAAAATTTCATTTAAATTAGATTTTATTATCAAAAATCTTTACACATATTGATTATTTGCATACCCTAAGAAAATACCATCCACAATTTTTAGACTAAGTTTTCTTTTCTTATTATCTAGAACCTCAATCTCAGCATGACAACTCCAAACTTTAAGAGTGCTAAAATTAGGTTTTATTTTATGCTACATTTCTTATAGGGTTAAATATTTTCCTTTTTGAGGTATCATGTTAAGAATTGTACATAAAGTTAAAAATATTTTACTCCACCAACATTTAGTCTTAAAGTTATAAGAATAGAATTTATCATGTTAATTAAAGTTTTATTTTTCCTTTCAACAATACCATAAGATTAAGGTGCATATGGTGAAGTTAATTGATATATTATTTCAAATTCTTCACAATATTTTGAATTTCAGTTGAAATATATTCTACTTTCTTATCTGATATCACTTTCTTTATTAATTTTCCCGTTTATCTTTCAACCATAGCTTTGTAAATTAAGAATTTTTCTATAACTTCATATTTATGTTTTATAAGATACACATGATAATATTGGAAAAAATTATCTATAAAAGTTATGAAGTATCTGTTACTTCCTGTAGTTAATTCACCATTCATTTCACATATATCTCTATGAATTAATTCTAACTACTCGGTCTCTCTATGTTAAACTGATTTAAATGGTTTTTTAGGTTGCTTAGCTTCAATACATATTTGACATTTTTCATGTATGTCATTTTGAAATTGAGGAATTAACTCTAAATCTGTCATTCTTTTCATACAATTTTTATTAACATGTCCTAATTTTAAATGTAACATATCATATGCTACAGTAAAACACATAATAAGAGGAATTTTTTAAACAATAGAAGTTTCAACATCAAGTCTTAATAAACCTTCAGATATGTATCCTTTTCCAATAAAGGAATCAACTAAACTAATAACACCACAACCAGACTTAAGAACAATTTTATAATGACTTCGAACAAACAAAGACACGCTATTCACTTAACCCCACAGTGCTTCAATATCAGCTAGAATGTTTTGTTAATATTATGCAATCCTTAAATTTGGGAACCAGTGATGATATCTTCAACTAGTTACCTCCCAATCATTGTTCCTTTTCTGTGAAGGCAGCTTACAGAATATTTAATGATAGGGGTCTCCGTAATGTTTTTTATAAATGCCTCTGGGAGTGTTATATCCCATTAAAAATTAAGCTTTTTTCATGGTTAGTTATTAAGAATAAGAATTTAACAAAAAAGAATTTGCTAAAAAGAGGTTGGACTGGGACTCCATTATGCACATTTTGTTCTACACATAGTGAAAACAATAATCATCTGTTTTTGAATTGCACATTTGCAAGGGATATTTGGAATTTCTTTCTGGTTTCAGATCTTTATCCTGGTTATTTCTGTGTTGCTGATTTATTTTTGTCTTCTCCACATCTCAAATTTGATTAATCTTATTCTGGGTGGACATTGTTACTTCAAATCATTCTCTGGTTGATTTGGAAAGAAAGGAATAATAGGGTTTTTCGCAATTCAATAAGATCATGCTCTTTGATCATTAATGATATCATTACTCTGATGAATTTCTGGGTAGAAAATCTTGTTACAGGTTTTGAGAAGGAGGAAATGTTGTAATTTGTATCTACCATGGCTTCACAACCCGTGGAGTCTTCCATTCCCCCTTCTATTCCTTCTTCATCAAGAATTCCATCTAGAGACGATTCTCAGAACACTTTGGAGAATCTGGAAGAGTGATATTGGCATTTTTACTGAAGAAAATCTTTGTGTTACATTTTGATTTGCTCCACCATTGGTGATAATTTTGATACTTTGTTAAGGCTGTTATGCCTGAGGCTTTGTAATATTTACACTGACACTGTTTCTTACTTGGCATTTAAGCTGATGAAATACTATATGTCTAAACCGTTAACAAAAAAACAAACAAAGACACGCAAAAAAGGTTCCTTCTAATGTTTAGACATGTAACACATTTTGTGAAGATAAGATCTTTCCATAAATCATTTTCAAACCAACTCGTCCTACCCTTGTTATGTATGTACCATCCCATTTCCTATTCTTACGTTTCGTTCACAATCCATGACTTGATAGATAGAAAACAGGGAACAAATACAACAAACATAAATATTAGTTCCAAAATCAAGCTATTAGTTGAAAGAGTAATCGACTACATTGATTTCTAGAGTAAAGTAACTTGCTTATCAATGGTCATAGAAGGATCAAAAATACCAATGAACTTCTCAAACATAAGAGAATCGAATTGTGCAATTTTTGTGGATAAATACATGTTTATGATTAGAAATTAATAAGGAGTGGGAAAAACACAAATTAACAAGTTAAGATCAAACAAGAAACCTATTGATAAAACAACACAAATGACACACTAATATCAGGATTAAGTCTTATTTAGATATACACGTTAAAAGAAGTACAAATTTGTGGTAAAGATGTAACTATACTTTAACAATACAAGTATAGCTAAACAAATATAAAAGATAAAATATATACAGGTTTATTAGCAAATATTAAATATATTGTTAGAAAACATGAGATCCAAGTCATACAAAGCTAAAGGAATGTAATATTTTATTATTTTATTTTATTATGTATGGAAATAAATCAAAACTGTCTTCCCTTTATTATATTTTAATGTTATAACCAAATGATACCTGAAATCTATGTAGATATCACAGGGATTAATTTTCTTTTTCAAGATTGTTAGCATTTTTAGACAAATATCAACACAATAATATGATTAAATGTAAAATGATATAAACAAAATAACAAATAATTAAACACAAAGAGAAGAAACAAGAAAGATTTTAGCTTTTGGCGAAGTGAGATGGACCCCTTAACTTAAAAAACAAAATCTACCCTCATACACAGAGATTTTCTAGTTCCTCTTCAAGGATATGACGTCTAGAGCTCCAAAGGAGTAATTTTTTGAGATTTTCGAATCGTACTATAATATTATAGCTAGAGATAAAAAAAGAGAGGAAGAAGTAAAAGAGATTTTTCACTCTTCTTTTTTCTAAAACACAATAATAAAAATATATAGAAGAGAAAAGATCTATTGTGAGTCAATACAATTCCCACTATAAAAGGAAATAACATAATCATAGAAAATACATATAATGATAGAAGAAATGATATATTAAAAGGTATTAAAAGAAATTTTGAATTTGATCATTAAAACTAAAACCGTTATTTTCCAATACTATGTTCATTAATAATTTACTTAGTATATATTACATGGAACATCCTCAATCTCTAATTCATATGATCTATTCTGAGTAAAGAACATGATGTTACAAACTTTTGTCACTTTGCATAATACATATACTTCATAAGTGGTTCTTATCTGCCTATTTGTTAGCCAGACTAGCCTCATTCTTTAGCATTCCCTCAAATACTTGTAGAGGACAATGTTTGATCAGAACAGACCACGAAATCAAGCGGAGAAGACCTTTCTGTATTGGAAGAATGAAAACAAGTATCTTGATTACTTCATAGGAACGAGGAGACTACAAGTGGAATTTAAAACTGAAAACCCTAACAAAGCGAAGCAATTCATCAACACTAAAAATACAGAACATTAGCTACAACATTATCACTACTATAATTGATAGTCACTATTATCACTACAACATTAGCTAACCATTGCTTGTTGGCATTTTGATTTTTCTCCACTTATTGTTTGCTTCTTCTTTGTCGAGCCTCACGATGAGTCTTTCTTATGCTTCCTTTTTGGAGTAAGATCACAAACTACCAATGCTCCTTCCTTGCAATTCTAGCAAAACAACCATAGAATTAAACAAATCCTTTTATCATATTACAAAACAACGATCTGATTTAAAAACCAATACTAAACTAGATATTTGCCACTTGGGAAACTTACTAGGCAGAAAAGAAAATTGAAAACTACTTGAACATTCAAAAAGTTCAGGTAAAGATAAGACAACCACTATTTCCAAGATATGTTGTAAAAGGGGCAAATGCTACTTCTGTTTTCTGCAAACATCGTGCACAAAAGCTTTGATAAGATTACACTAAAATGCGAAGGGAGGACATTGAAGGTCACCAAGTTTACTCCAAGTTGTTCTTCCATGTTGGAAGCCAATTAGAAAATGGCATGATCTTAGACAGAAATATGCGTCGGATATGGATGGATCTTATGCTGTGGAAAGAACATGATTGTGTTGAATTGGGAACGTTGGTAATTCTAAAATCTTGAAGTTGGCTTCAGGATTCTCCTCAAAAGTATGAGATTGGGTCAAGATCCACATAACCACCATTCCTTGGCAATGAGTCATTGCCTAGGGAAATGAGGTCTCAAGTCTTTATCAAGATGAGAGGCCTTAAGTCGTGTCTGACAATGTTATCTTATCAGACATGATTGATAACACGTTTTCGAATCCACAACTTCCCAGTTGACGTAATAATCACGTACCGAATGAGCTATATTTTGTTCGATATGTATATTGTTATATACTAATGAAAAGCATGTATACTATTGTTAAAATCAAATTAAAAACATGAAAAATAATATTTTAATGATGAGACTATATGAAGATAATTATACATTCTAAAATATCAAGATTAAATTGGAAATATTTCTTTTAAATTTAGAAGTTAGCTATTGATATTTCTTAGTAATTTGAGCTAACATAGATATCTTCTCTTCCCTTCTTAATTCGAATGAGTTAATCAAGGTAAATTTAAATAGAACATGGAACGATTGAAAGTTTAAATTAAATGGAGTTAATTATGGTAAAATTGAAACGATTGTTTGATAGTATCTTACTTTCGTATGTTGATGTTATTTATATTTAATTAATAAATTTACTTACATCGATTGTTATTCTTTTAGTCCTTCTTTAGATGTAGAATAAGAAAAATAGGAATAAGTAAAAAATGATATTAGTATTCTGATAATATTGTTATTTTGTTTGGAAGTTTTTTTTTCTTTTGAAGTTGAATAAGTGTATATAGGAAGAAACTCTAGTTTAATTGAAAGGTGAAATAAGTATCAGAATTAGTCTTAGAATAAGTGAAAAATATGTTGATTAATGGTAATCAACTTGATTATCAAATTATGTATTTAATTTGAAACATGTATACATTATATTAAATATATATTATTTTTATAAAAAAATAAACATACTGTATATATGCATGCATAAGAATAACTTGGCATAGTAATTTTATTCCACCCCCCTTATAGAATAACTATTCTAGAATACCTAATTTTTATTCTAAGTTTGTTCCAAGAATTATTCTAGATTTAAAAAGAAGTTTAATTAATGATCTTATATGCATACTCCATAAGTTGATTTTATTGAAGTATTGCATACCCAATACCCACTCTAAGAATGGATAATACGCAATGAATAGGATTAGATCAAAATATGATCGAGTCAGTATTTCTATCTACATCCTATCATTTGGATAGGTAAGGATAATGAGTAACACCTTATTCGTCTTGTATCTATACATTGATAGTCCTTGGTTTGGAGTAGGTATCTGTTATACATCAATGAAAAGAATTTATCACTTGACCATTAAGAAATTGTGTAAGGAAACAAAAAAACCAAGGTAACATTCCAAAATACATGAGCTAGGTAACAAGAAAGACAAATCACAAGCCCTAGAATTATTCTAGGAAAACCGTTCATACCTCATAGGCTTGTCGTAATCGCCCCAATCGCACGGAGCCGTTGAGTTGGGGTCTAGGGTTTTTCAATTGAATCTCCACCGTTGGATTACAGATCAAGATCCAACGGCTGGAAAACAGACGCAAGCGAAAACCATAAATATTCCTCCCCTTTCGAAAACCAGAGCTCCTCGGACCTCCGTCATCCGTGGAGGATTCGAGCTCTAGGGTTTAGGGATTTTTGTCTCTCTCCAATGGGAGGAGGCCGAGTTCCTCCCCCTCCTCGAGATTTGAACGTGCAATCCTTCGCGGAAGCGAGAGCGCCCGAGTTGGAATCCCTCCACGCCATCGTCGCCGGGCGAGTGAACCACGATTACCGGGAACGCCGCGGGAAGAGGAGGAGGACCACCAGCTACGACACGCGGATCGCGTGGAAAGGGCGGGGGAGAAAAAGGCGGAAACTTGGGAGTATTGGTGGCGATGGTGGTGGGAAGGAGGGGTTGGGTGATGGGAAGGAGAAGTTGTCAAGGAGGAAGAGGAGGAGGTTGGAGTTCCGGGACAATCCGGAGTCGGGGTTTGTGGTGTCGGCGGACGGGACGAGGAGGTTGAGGACGCACCTTTGGCATGCGAAGCGGTTCTCGATGGTGAAGAGATGGGGGTTCTTTCTTCCACTAGGATTGCACGGAAGGTAATTTACATCTGTTCTTTAGTAACTGGTGATGTTTAAAACAATTAGTTGTTAATGTTGCGTCTGAACTTTTCATTTTTTGATGGTGATGTAGAGGAAGAGGTTCGAGGGCTGTTTTGAAGTGGGTAAAATCTGGAGCAGTTGTTCATGATGCAAGCTATTGCTGTCCTGTCCAGCTTGAGGGACCAAAGGTGACATTTGTGTCTGTTCTTAAATGTATCTGGAGTAATTAGTTCCAATTGGTTTATTTCGAGGGGAATGGAATGAGCTTATCCTTTTCGTTTAGCTTGAATTGTACCTCATGTAGATTTCCCCTGAAAACATCTTGCACAATGCCTTGATTGATTTTTGTTTGACATGTTTATAGGAATCTCTATTGGCTGTTATGAAAATGGTTTTGGTTCCTTCACCATCTGATATCCTAGAAGAAGTGTCCAGACAGATTGTTTGTGGAGTTCGTCATGGAAGTGCTCTGGTAGGTTGCCCTCTCTTGTTTTGGACAATTGCACTCCCCTCTGTGAAAAATTCAGCTGAGAGGTTGATATGATCCTGGTGCCGCTTGTAGCTTTACCAAGTTGGAGCTCCCGCTTCTCAGTTTATTGCTCCAGTGAGTTACATGTGGCGGCCATCTACTGAGGATGATGTTGTGGTGGAAAATGAGAATGTTTCCGATCATTGTAGGATCCAAGAAGAAGGCGAGAGCAACACTAAGACATGCCAGTTGTGGGTCTGGATACATGCAGCTGCTTTTAATGAAGGATTTGATGCATTAAGATCTGCCTGCTTAAAACAAGTACTTCCAAGAAAACCTCTCCAATAATATCCTTTAGCTGTATTATTTTTTCTGTTATGCAGAGTTAGCAACATGAGCTATTTTTCTTCATTCTCTTCTATGAAGTGTTGGCATTCTGTCGAACTTCTTGTATACTTTTTCACCATTTTGAACTATATGTAGTTTTGGCTTGAGAAGTCACCCTAAAGGAAGTTTTTTTTAATTGAGGAGGGTAGGATGATTCTCATTAAAATAAATAAGCATCATCCAGGCATCCTAAAGGAAGGTGAATCATCCTCCGTTCCTTTTAGCTTTTGCTAGTAAAATTAGATCATCCCTACTTACTAACATTAAACCAACTAAAACTCGACTGTCTTATCTTACATCTTATTCTACTAACATTTTATTGCATGTTATGGTTGCTCTGTGTTTTCCATCCTCTTGGCATTCTAAGATTTTCACTATTGGAGGAAATTGAAGAGAATTTCCTTAGATTGTTAGGTCATGTTCAATGAATATGATCAATAAGAATTATTTGATTTATTGAAAATGACAGGAGGGGTAGATGAATAATTAATTCTTCAATAAGCTTTATCAATAAAGAAATTTATTTGCTTACTATGATTCCTAGGTCTTTGTTAATCAACTGGTATAGTGCAACATGTAAAAACTCATTCTAGGGAATGGAAGTTTTTGGTACTTTTGTTCTAGGAGGAAATAGCTTCTAATATTATTTCAGCAAGGACATGGGCCTATTATCACATATATTCTACTAACATTATTCCAACAAGGAAATGGCCTAGTATGAGGTCTATTTGGTGTCCAAGGGAACTGGTCATCTTTCTTGAGATGCAGATGCATCATGACCCTCTATGATTGAATTACTCTAAAAGGAGGGGGGTTGAATAGTGTGTGCACTAACATTAAGCAATTTTAAGCTACCAAAGTGAATAATAAACATACACACAAGAATCAACAAGAAATAAAAGGATTCACCAAAAAGAGAGAACTTATCTCCTGGTTTTGGAACCACCTGGTCTACTCCAACCCCGAGGACCCCCTGCTTGGGTTTTAGCACAGGCCTTCCCCAGTTAAACCAAAATCCCTTTTTTTTGTTAAACAACCCTCACAAAAACACCTCTCAGAGCAGAGAAGCAAAGTTGCAGTATTTGGTTGTTGATTATAACTTATGACCCAATCTAGATCCTTTTATGATGACGGACGCAATAGCACAGAAACATTGGGTCTAGAAGCTTTTGAGAATTTTGGGAGCTTTGAGAAAAATATATAGTGCTAGATCTAGAAAAGATGTGTCCCAAAGTTGGGTGTCACGGGTTTAAATAGAAGCGAAAACTTAATTCAAAAACTCAAAGAATAACTTAATTCAAAAACCCAAAGCAATTGAATATTTCCTTTGTACTTGGAAGTTTTTCTTAAAATTCTGTTATCTTGGTGGGAAGTGCTGATTAGCAGTTGTTGGTCATGATCTAGAAGCTATGTATTCTTTTCAAATTCACTTTGTATCTTCAAAAAATGAAATTTTTTCCTTCAAAATAATTCACTTGGTATCTTCTTAAATACATATTTACATTTTAAAGAAGTTCTTAATTGCATTTTCTTAGGGTTTTCTTGTGCATTTTTTTTATTGTTTCCTGAATTCTGTATATTACATACTGAAGTAGCATGTTCGATCAATTTCTGGAGCATTTCAGAAAAATGAAAGGGTTGTTTCTGTCAGCTGCTTGTCACTTGAAGGGCAACTTGCCAAGTTTGAAGTTATGGGATTCAAGGCAATTCAAGTTCTCCAAAAGATACTACATCCTTTATCTGAGTGAGTATATCTCGTATTATATAGTAGTATAGTAGTATGTCAAAGAATAGAAAGTTGCTACTTCCAATCTAATTCATCGTGATTTCAAATTAGCAGGTCATACTGTCCTTCCACAAATTCAGTACTGAGGAAATGTACACATATGAAACATTGTACCACCTCCCAGCTTCAAAAATCTTTTGTCCTTGAACATGCTGAGCACCTACCATGTCATGCAGTTCTTTCCTTAGATGTCCATGATCCTCGTGATTTACACTCTGAGCCTGAAAAACCACTTTCTGATTCACATTCCATGAATCTTGATGGTGGTTTAGACAAAGAAAATTCCAATCAGATTGATTGTTTGGATCAAAGCACTCCAGACATGAGAAAAGAAGCAATGATGGCATTATGGATGAAACCTGAACATGATGCAACTTCACTGGCTGATAATAAAATGCTGTGGATTTCTCGAGATAAGGTGAATCCTCCGATAAAGGAAAGCATTCTTTGCTCTGAAAAGCATGAAAGGCGTTTGGCATTTTTTAAAATGGATAGATCAAATGTTTACCCATCAGGTAATAGCCATAAAGGAAGCGAAGCTGCATCTTGTCCAGTGTTGCTATTGAAACATAATAATCAGAGGAAGACATTTGCATGGTATTTTCTATTTTTTTAATCCATTTGCTTCTTATGTCTATTAATGATAGTCTTTTTGGATATCTGAAGTAGCTCTATGGTAATAAAACAATTTCATTTTACACAATGATATATTCATTTTTTCACTCTTTCATCATTTAAATAAAATATTAAACTTTGGATTGTGGTTGCAATTCCATTTCTCTTGAGTAAACATTCTATCCAAAATTGGGTCGAAATATCGGTTTCACCATTCTGCTTTGTTCAACATGGCTGGTTTGGATTTTTGGGAGTTTAGTCATGTTCTTTCTCAACTGCCTCTCTCCCTCTCTCATTTATGATTTTGTTTACTAATCAGTAATGTTTCAGTTTCACCATTCATCAATAATAATAAAAAATCTTAGTCACATGGTGCTGAACTTTCAAAAAGTATATGTTTGTCTGATTTGTAAGCATACAATTTCTTCTCTATTTTTGGAAATAATTTGGAGATTTTGTTTCAAACATTTTATGATCTATCTTGTCTTTTTTCCTCTTTCTTTAGTATCTGTTTGTGGTGCCTTAGTGGGAAATCAACTTCAGGAAAGTCCAGTTCAAGGAAGACTACTTTCAGTGATTTGTTCAAATTTATTTTCGTTAGAACTCTAGTTCTCATTGATTTACCTTTTTGTTGTGGCAAACTGTGGGAACTCAATTTGCTTATATTTTTTAAGTTACAAGTTAGCCAGGGAAGTTTATTTCCAAGAACTCCTTGTTACGAATCATAGACAAGTTATTTCTGAACTTTCGTTCTTTTTTTGTGTGACACCTTTCTGTGAATCAATCAGAACCTTTGTTCAGCCTCTTTTCATCCAAGGAAACCTGTTGGAGTTTTTTTAATTTTGCTTGTCACAATTCGCTCTAGGGGTATTTGGAGTTCTTGTCATGATTGATGAAACCAAGTTGCCTCAAGTATCTGTTTACAACTGCCTTAAATTCATGCATCTATAATTGAAGGTTTACAGTTTATTGACCTCTAAATTCCTAGGAAAACTTAAATACAATCTAAGGCTTTGGCGAAAAGTTGATACAAAATGCAAATGAATGTGGATGATACAACACTATTTTCAAAATTTGAAACCTCTATTTGCATTATTTAGGTTTTACTCTTCAGGTGATTTCTCTCAAACTCTAGATCAGATTTTGTATTATTTTTTATTAGTTGGTCAAACTTTTTCACTGTTGTGGTTAACATTTTCTGTGAAATAAAATTTCTTTTCATTTATCTAAATTCTAAAGCTTTAGGTTCTTAATCTCCTCAGGTGGTCTATTGTTCTCCCATTGAGCTGGGCTAAGAGTTTCTGGACTCCTCTCGTCTCCTCTGGAGTTCAGGCAATTGGTTTGAGAGAGAGACGTTGGATTGCTTGTGATGTAAGTGAAAGCAGTCAGATTTTGTTGAAGTATTATGCATCTCGTTCAAATTATAAAAAAATATATCAGTTCTTTAAAACATCATATTCATGCCTTTTCTTTCCTTGCAGAATGGATTACCATCTTTTCCTATTGATTTTCCTGATTGTAATGCGTACTCACTGTCCATGGCTTCAGATGCTGTGGCATCTGATCAAGTTTCTGAATTGCATCCACTTTCTGCACAGCCTGTAAGAGTTCCTATGCCACCACCATGGGACTGTGTGAGGTTCTATGTTGAAGAAGCCCACAAAAAGGAAGATATGCAAAGAGCAAAAATGCAACTTTGTGGCAGAGATTTCACAAGAACTAGTTCGACGGAGGATTTCGAGCAGGACAATTGTTGCTCAGTATCTTTGGAAAGAGCTGGTTTACCTTCAATTGGTTATGTGGCTAGAACATGTGATGCCATCCAGATGCCATCACGTGGAAGGTCATGCTTTTTAAGAGTGCTTCTGCATGCCTTTAGAGAGGGTGTTTTGGAAGAGGGGGCTGTTGTTTGTGCTCCCATTCTTGGCGATATTTCACGTTGGACATCCAGGTGAGTCCATTAGGCCTCCACTTTTAGCTAAACAATCTCTTTATCTACATGTATCAAACAAAAATCTAGAACTGAGCAGGGGCATTGGACATCCCCCATTGATACAGAATATCTTTGGTCAGAATTGAAGTATATTGACTGCCTTGTAAATTTGCAGATCGGAAGAACAAGAGAAGCTGCATATTCCACAATCCTTTGTGAAATCATATTTTACAGAGAGAGCCCCTGGTAAGTGGGAGCTACAGGTACCTGACAATCCATCGATCCAGCAATCTTACAATCACAGGTGGCCAATTGGCTTCGTGACAACTGGATTCGTTCGTGGAAGGTATGCTGTCTAATTCTCGCTACGGTTGTAGTCTTTGTGATGAGCCAGTTTACAGGTTGTTATTATCACATTAATCTCTTGGTTTCCTTTTTGTTATGGGGACTCAGTTTGAGGCCAGTGGCTGAGGCTTTGTGCGAGGCAACTTGTCTTGCCCAACTGCGAGCACAGCAATGGGATGATACGCAGGACAAGGAAAGGTCAAACATTTTTGTGTTGGTCCGAAACCTCAGGTCTACTGCTTTCAGACTTGCCCTTGCCACAGTAGTTCTTGAACAGCAGGAGGATGATTTGGAATTCTGTTAGCTTTTGATTTGGAAGATGGATGCGGAGACGATCATTGTCTGTCATCACACCTCCCCATTTGTAACTTATTGTTTATTTCCTACCAATGATCATCAGAGTTTGGATCAGACCAGTGGTGATTTACCAAAGTGAACCCCACAAATATTCAGAAACTACGGATTCTACAGTGCTGACATGTAATGTAATATCTAGTAACTCTACTGGAGTTACATGTATAAACTTTGTAGATTAGATTTTAGGAATTTTGATCCCAAGCGTAGTTGCATATGTTGTCTACCGTCTAATCATCATAATAAGTTTTTAGCAATCTGTACATTGGGGACAACTTGTATACTAATTTACTAATGAAATTTATGTACTTCGTTAAGGTTTGAACAGTGGAAAGTCAAAGTTATGGCAATGATACTGCTTTGTATAGTCTGTTATCTTTTAATCACACGATATGATCCCTTGAAATAACAGCAGTATGTTTCTTATCTTCGATAGCCTACAAGATTCATATGCTATGATATATCTTAAGTTCAACATGATAACCTTGCACCAAAAACCAAACTCAAGCTATAGCAGGCCCTTGGCGAAGGAGAAACTTATAAATCTGTTCTGTTGAAATTTATCGTTCTAAAGGAATTCTCAGAACATGGTACCACGTACATCCAAACGAAGAATCAAGGAAGCAGCGACGGCACTTCAGATAACATTTTTAATTTGCTCACTTTGTGTCATAAATAAATAATTCCACTCTACTGAAACAAATAGAACAGAAATTCTGCACTTCTGCTGCACATGCCATGACAAAAATAATATAAAGCTACCTCCACCTGGGGAGCATGAGTCTTCCAATTTAGAAGGTGCACGCAGGATGAGTCTCTCACTCCACCTGAGAACCAGATGATACCATACTTCCTCTCACAACCATTGAGTTTACACCATCCAATTCCACATTCTGCATAATGTTGCCATTCTGATCAATCTGACAATGTACAACAGGAGGTTCACAATTACCTTCCCATCCAACAATCGCTGCATTTCCGCCTACACATGGAAGGCCAGCCTCACACTGGAAGCTAGTATTATTGCATTGCTTCTGGAATGGGAACGTGCCCAATTCACCATCGATCTTCCCCCGGAGATCGGCCAAAAGTGCACGCAGCCTCACTACCTCAGCCTGGAGTGTTGCCTGCCCTTGCAATTTCCTGATAAGCTGCTGGTTCAGTAATCGCAGTTTCTTCACTTCCTCTTCCAAATAAGCTGTGTGGGCCTTCTTCTTCTCCCTATACTTTCGGACAGCCTCCCTGTTCCCCAGTGGCTTACGAGATTTCTTCGGCTTCTCTTCATCTCCTTCTTCTTCCTCTTCTCCTGATGTGAAGACTCGAGTGTGCGTGTGATAACATGTGTGTGTGTGTCCTGCAGCATTGGGGCCTGGAGGATTGCACGTATGGGTATGAGTGCATGTACTGGTGCTGCTCAATAATTCTTCGATTTCATTGTTTGCGAAGAACTGGCTTGAAAAATCTACTTCTCCATCATCCATCATTCACTTTGTTCATTCAACAACTACGTGACTCATGCATCCAACAAATGAAATGCCAAATTGAAGATCTTAAGTGACGACCACGATGCACATCTGGGACGATTCTCCATTGGCACACGATTATGGTTCTGATTAGCACAAAGAGAGAAGAAAAGTTATAGAACTCCTAGAAAATCTGCTTAATTGGGAATATTTGGAAAACAAAGAGAAGCAAAATATCTCAGGGAAATATATACATAATGTACTTGTTGCCCTAAACCAATTTATCTCAAGCACATCATAATGACATAGAAGCATTGTAAAAGAGCATGATGTCATGTATCAAAACAAGAAAGTGAGATGACTGTCAAATGCAAAGTTCATGATGGTATGTGGCTAATGTTAACAATGATAGAAAGAATATAGTAACAGGATAATATTAAGTGAAGAAAAAAAAAGATCACGTCCAACTCTGTATCTTTGCATCCATTGTCCAACTCTGTATCTTTCCTACAAATGGTTCCCCTGATCCTGGACATATTTCATCATTGGCTATGTTTTTTCATCGTAGTCTTTATAAGAAATCACAAAATCACGCAAGAAAATTTACACAGCTCAACAGAATCATAGAGATGAGCCAACAAAAATTTTCAACTTGAATGAATGGATTGATAATCGAGGTGAAAATGAAGCCCTTAACTCTAATAGACTTCAAGTTAAAAAAGTAGAAGACCACCATTTCCCACCATACGGTGCAGAATCTATTTATCTCATCTGAAATTACTAAAATAAAGTCTATATAAGCTCCGAAAGAAAACAGAAAAAGAAAAATACCCAACTTCACCTTAGAAAAGGGACAGCTTTTCCACCTGCTGACTGGAGACGAATGGATTAACCAAAGCACTTCTGCAAAATCAAACAACTACCCAGATGAGACTTCCTTCTTAACCATCCAATCCGATCATCAAAATGAAAACTTGGGGGACGCAAACGGCAGAACGAATCAGAGCCTGAGCAGGTGCAGAGGAGCAAGAGGTGGGTAAGAAGAAGAAGAAGACAAGATGGAGAACACTGTTGGGAGGATTTTGGTACAGGAGAAATCCAGAAAGCGGTGGTGAGGAAAGGTTTGCCGAATAGATCCCTAACAATCCAAAAAGAAATAATAGAGAAACAAATTTATAGAGCAAAAAAAAAAAGGAAAATCCAAAAGGGTTGGTTCATTAGACTTGATAATTAGATACTTCTACAAAAAACAAAACCTTTCTATCGTTTTCAAGGACTGCACGGCTAAAAGCCTGAAACTTTCCTTCTTATTTTTCAACCATCTCTTTTCCAATGACTAATTGCCACTGGATTTTCTCTAAATAACGGATAGGCCAGTCCTAGATGTTTGATGTTTCAGATGGTTGCCATGGACAGTAAATTCTTTCAATAAATAGGGACATTTCTGTTATGTATTGGGAAAGAATATTTAAGGTGAATTGGACAACATTTTCCAGAGTCTGCAGAGAAGAATCTAGCAGAAGGAGGTGGTTTCCACTTTCCACCAGCAACAGCCAACGAAAATGGTGTTCCCACTTTACTGTAGCAGAAGGTTAAACTGAAGATATGATGCTGATTCTGATGCTGATTTGATTTTCTTGAACTTGAAGATATTTCCCATAATATATTTTCTTGAACACATGAATTTTTAGAAGCTTGACCGGTTTTAAGTCGTGTTGCTTTCAGTGATTATTTAACTTTAACGAAATGCTTAACTCAAACTAGCTGGCTTGATGCTTATGGATGATTGACTTTCATTTCAAGATATTTAGGTGACAGAGGACCATCATATCACTACTACTGTTTTAAGCACCAGCAATTCAATCAAGTTGGTCCTCAGGTTTTGCATTCCGATCAGATACTGGGTAAATGGCTGACCTGTTCTGCTTGGTTACTTTGGGCTAAAATGTCCACGCGCCGAGTAATCTTACGCCATTGCATTTTCTTTTGTAGGTCAAATGAAAACTATTTGGGCTGTCGTCGTCCATCTCATGCCTGTCCTTGTCGGCCATTCCGTGTCCCACCTTTACAAGTTTCTGTCTCTGGTCCTAAAAATGATCCTACGATAAGCACCCAATGAATGTGGTTTTTTATTATTAAAATCATCCCGAATCCTTTGGATTGTAATTTGTAAGGCTGTGGCTTATCTTGCTTGTGAAGTCAAATATCTGTTACACGTGATCAATCAGTATCTTGATGGAAACATGGATAAACTATTTATTATTATATTTAATGGGTTTGAGAGGGAGGGTCATATGGTTAGGTTGTCCACCACGGAACATGCACATAAATTTAGAAATCCAAGTAGATCAAACCCTACCGTTTCCCTGTGCAGTTTTTAATCGGATCTAGATCCGACAAGACATCTCTTATAGTGCCATACCGCCCAGGAAAATTTATTAAGCATCTTCATTAATAAAATGGCACGAGAACGGTTGTCTCTTCGGAGACATCTGATAAAATTGGAATGATACAGAGAAGATTAGCATGGCCCCTGAATTTTTTTCTCTACCTGTGTTCTTGCCATTTTCTATTAAGACTGATTAAGATGGATAATGTTGAATTCATGTAATTTGCCATTTTCTATTAAGACTGATTAAGATGGATAATGTTGAATTCATGTAATTTTAGTGGACATGGTGTTCTACTCGACATTTTTCATTTGTCGTACATAAGAACAAAAAAGAGTTACATTAAGCCTGCACTTGATTAAGACTTCGTGCACCAAGAATGGGAGCATTGCCTTTAGTGTGTGTTCCTTTTTTAGTTTTGTAGGAATCAGGAAGTACAAAGTCACTGATGGTGACTAACCTCAGTTTTTTCTTCAAGAATTATTCAAACAACAAGGAATATTTGATTATTGAAATCAAATGTCATAAGAAATCTTGACCTAGACATAGAAGTTAAAGACGCATAGTCAAAGAACATATGGTTTATCATTTAGAAAGAAAGGACATTTTTTGTGGTGTTTGTTATTTCTAATTATCTGCTCTTTAGATACTTGCTTTAGTAATGAAATTTCTATCAAACATAGGTTTCTAGAATTCACCAGTTTTTATTTTATTGTAGTGGTACTTAAATTATTTCCATGTAGATAAAAGCATCCCTATACATCCTTCTCTTTTTTTTGGATAAAAATCACTTTTAATCATTGCACTC
>JAMKQA010122262.1:0-15630 GCA_024699735.1 Posidonia australis | reverse complement strand
AAGAAAACTCCTTTTGAATTATGGTTTGATAGAGTTCCAAAAATTTCTTATTTTAAAGTTTTTGGTTGCAAATGTTTTATTCTTAATACCAAAGACAATTTGGATAAGTTTGACTCAAAATCTGATGAAGGTATTCTCTTGGGGTACTAAAATAGAAGCAATGCATATATAATTTACAATAAAAGAACCCTAACCATAGAAGAGTCTATGCATGTAGATTTTGATGAAAATACAACTAAAACAATCAATAATGATGATAAACATGAAATTTATGTAAATAATGAAAACACTCAAGAGTTAATTAATACTAAAGATAAACTTGAATCATGGCAATATGTACCTAGTTGTTCGGGTCACCGAAGGGGCGTCAGACAAAGACGTATTCCTATGCATATATGAAAGAAATTGAGACCGATTGGCTGGGGCGGTGGCATCCTGCAAGGGGAATTTCACCGCTGTAGTGCAGGGTGGTAGGGGAGGGGAATTTCACCGCAGTAGTGCAGGAAGGTAGGGGAAATGATGTCCTCACTTACTGCTTGTATGCCTGGTTACCCCTAATTAAGGTAACATCAGTAAAGAAAAGTGGAAATGAATAAATGAAAGAGTATGACTAGGATTGGACTTGTGAATGCTCCTAAAATCCTAGAAATGAGTAAGAATTGTAGTTTGAACCAATTACCAGCCAATGGTTTTGGTTTTGGTTTTGATCCTTGAGAGGTAACGTGTTTTAAACTGGTTATGGTCAAAAAATGTGATTTCCTCCAAAATATGAAAAAGATTTTGGAAAGTATAAAAGAAAAAAAATGAGTTTTTTGGAAAGTATTAATAGTTTTACAGAGATTTTGTGGTCTTGTGTGTTTGGGACGCGTATTGGGTGACTTAGACGTCACTCATGCGTGCTTTGTTTGGTTTTCAGGTGCGGATCGCGTGCAGTCAAGTTCCGGTACAGGAGTCGGAGCTTCTAGTCACACATTGAGATCCTGAAGGTGAGCCTTAGTTATAGTTATATAATGTTTCTGTAATTAGTGTAATTTTGCTTATGATACTGTGATTTAGTAGCGTGCCCGGGATCGAGGTGTTAAACTACTGTAGCATGCATTTGAAATTCGACCATAAATCCACAAAATTCACACAACCTAGCATGATCTCTACACATTCAGGCCATTCACATCATTTCCATCATTCCTACCATTTTTTCATGATTTAATATACATTTTTCATGATTTTTAACCATTTAACTCATAATCCTTTATTTACCAAATGAAGGGAAGGAAGGGGTCGTGTATCTCCTCCGATGAGCCCACGCAACTCTGACAAGTTCTCCCCCTCCCCACAGCACATCTCCAGTCCTCGACGCACCACCTCTGGCTACACTCCCTCTCTCTGGTTTTGGCTTGCTTTGGCTCAGCTCGTGCCCTCGATGCTATCTCCTCTGGCCCATCTTAAACTCTTCCGCCCCTGCTGCCTCCGTGAATCCCATCGATCACCGCCTCACCACACAAGTGACAGAGAGGACGGGTCGTGCACGAGCGGACTGTGGAGGCACGGGTCGACAAGGAAGAAAGAAAAGGAGAGGGAGAAGAAGACGCACACATGAGTGGCACTATGTTGGAGTTGATTGGGGTCAAGCTTGGGTCCCACACACACAGGCACAACACCAAAATCACATAATCAGGGAAACCACCCATCAAGCCACACTAGAGAGAAACATACAGCCACCAAAAATATCAGATTATCCATTAATAAATCATATTCAAATATTACAATTAATTTCATTATTTACATTAACTGGATAATTGGGCCTAGATGTTACACATATTTTCTTATATCAAGAGTTCTCTTTCTAATTGAAAAATTAATAACATCATTAAGTAAACTTTCACTCTTGATTTTTAAGGATGTTATGTTATTTTCTAAAACATTAATTTTGCATTTCATGATTTTCAATTCGCTTTCCAAAACATTATTTTCTATTTCAAATGTTTTATTCTTACTTCTCAATTCATCATTTTCATTTAAAATCTTTTTTTTTCAAGAGATACATCAATGAAAATTTTGTTTAAATTTTTGCATTTAACATTCAAAGATTTATATTTTAAACAAAAATCATTAAATACATCAAGTCGTTCATCTACAGAAAAATCATCAACATTATTTAAAGGTGATACTTTACTAGATTTTGCCTAAAGTACATGTAAGCTACTTCTCTATTGAATGAGACTTCTTCATCGATTGAGGATTTACTATTATCTCATGTAGCTTGAAGAGCTTGTTTTATTTTTGTATTGTCTCTTTTATTCCTATTAAATGATTTCATTTTGAGTAAAGGATACCATACTTGATGTGGCAAAGCTTGTTGCATTTGAAACACAAAGCTGCTTTCGCAACTTATTTTTCCTTCTCATTTGAGCTCTTATGCCACTTCTTATAAAATATTCCCTTCTTTAAGAATTTCTTGAACTTGTTAGCAATACGAGCTAGATCTTCCTCTTTATCTGAATCATCCAACTTGATAGAAGCTTTATAAGAAATACTCTTGTTCTTTGGAGTATCTTCAAGTTCTTTTTCTTTTATTTGAACTTGATAAGAAGTAAGGCAGCGTTGGTATGCTCGAATGAGGACTGAAATGAACTGAAATGGAATGAGAGAATTCTATTCTAATGTTTGGTACAAAAATATCTTTGGAATTGGCATGGGAATAAAATTCTCTTGGGAATCAAATTTCCATTAAACTTGGGAATTCCATTCCTTCCCAAGAGGTAAGGAATTTGATTTCCAAATCCATTGGAATCAAAAAAACCAAAAAAAAGCAAGTGACGGCTTGTCCCTCCTTCTCCCCCTTTCTCCTTAGTTCCCTCCCTCCTCTGTCGCACCCCGATGACTTCCTCCTCCTCTGCCCCCTTCCTCATTCGCCCAACAACTTCAGATAATCCCTCCAGTAACCTTACTAATCACCATGTCTTCCACCTGAAAGAAGCTCGTCAAGATGTCACCAACGTCGACCTCATCTTTCTTCCATCCACCAAAACTCTCACCTCCCGCTTCTGTAACCCCCATTAGACCCCTCTTCGACTCCGACTCTCTTGCCTCTGTCCCAACTGAGTACCTTTCCCGCAATTCCGCATGACAAGATATGAAGAGGATGGACCCCCAATTTCTCAGCAGTAAAACTTCTACTGGTCCAAATCTTACCTTTTTAGCTCACTCTTTGATTCCTCCTCCATCATCTGCCCCCTGAACACCACCACCTGGACACCTCCCACTGGCTGCAATGGAGAAAAAATGAATCATACCTCCTCCTTCCCTCACACCATCTGAAAAACGAAAGCAATGCAACTAAAGAAAAAGTTGACAAACACCACTAGGAAAGAAGTGCTCTCTTGGCTTGTCCATGCCCCGGAGTGTGATCCCTGGCCACTGGAGCAGTCACTTGCAGTCGTACCCAAGGGTGGGTTCTCCGTCCATACCAGGAGATCTGCCGTCAAGGTGTAGGATTTCCTCACCGGCATGCTCTTCTCCATCACCACTAGCTCCCTCCATCCTTCCCTCCCCTCTCTCTCTCTCTCTTGCTCTGATCTCTTGAGCTTTTGAGTTCTTGTTGATTTCTTTGCTTGATCTGGACATAGTCTCCAAGTCCCAGTTCTGATAGGATGTATCTCGTCACAATGGTACTATTACCTCCTCCTTTGTATTATACGGCGGTAAGGTTGTGCTGTGGGTGGAGGGAGGAGGCAGAGTATTTTAGCAAATCTATGGAGAAAGAGGATGAAGGTCTAGGTTCATTCCATTCCATACTAAATATCAGAATAGAATAAAATTATTCTATTTTATTTTATTCTATTCCATTCAAAATTCCTTTGCAAAGTTTCTTCCATTCCTATTTATTTTCATTCCAATGTACCGACACAACATAAGATTTCTTATGAGATTTTCAAATGAATATGTCCTTGGCTTCCTCAATAGCGGTACTTTTCTTCTCCCATGTTGGAGTGAGAGATCTAAGAATTTTACGCACTAAGTCGCTTGAAAAATAGCTTTTACCAAGTGATTATAAGGAGTTAGTGATTTCATTAAATCTTGTAAACATCTCATTAATGAATTCATGTGGTTTCATTTTAAACATCTTATACTTATGAATAAGCATAGTGATTTTAGTTTCTTTAATTTAACTTGTTTTCTCATGAGTAACTTTTAAAACTTGCCATACGTCATGAGATGTGCTATAATTAGTAATATGATTAAATTATTCTTCATTTATAGTACAAAACAGAATATTTAAATCCTTACCATTTAATATAGCAAACTTCTTATCATCTTCATTCCACTCATAATTATTTTTACTATGGGTGTCTCCATTTACAACAAATGTAGCAAATCTTTTCCCAATTTTAGATTACTTAAATATCTACTTAACATTCCAACAATGTATGCAATATCTGAACGTGTACACACTTGAGCATACATTAGACTCCTTACAACTGAAGCATAGGAGATCTTCTACATTTCCTTTAGTTCAAAGTCATTCTCGGAGTACTGATTGAGACTAAACTTATCTCCTTTAGCAATAGAGGTGTCACATGGTTTACGATCTTTCATATCAAATTAGTTAAGAACTATTTCGATATAGCTCTTTTGTGATAATCCAAGAGTACCTCAAGAGCGATCCTGATGTATTTTGGACCTTAATACAGAAGAGGCAACTCCAAGATATTTTATTTCAAATTTCTTTGATAAAAATATCTTGGTTTCCCATAACAAGTTCATATCATTAGCAGCAAGTAATATGTCATTGACATATAAAATTAGAAAAATATGGTTTCTTCCACTAAACTTATGATATATGCATTCATCAACTAAATTTATATCAAAACTAAAAGAGATGACTACTTGATGAAATTTGTGATACCAATGACGAGAAGCTTGCATGAGCCTATAGATGGATTTCTTTAATTTACATATCATTTTCTTTGAATCACCAAATACAAAGTCTTCTGACTACATCATATATATTGTTTCATCAATGTCACCATTGAGAAACATAGTCTTTATATCCATTTGATGTAACTCAAGATCAAAATGTGTCACTAATGGCATTATTGTCCTAAAAGAGTTTTTCAATGAACTAGAGAAAAAGTATCCTTATAGTCAATGCCTACCTTTTAAGCAAAGCCCTATGCAACGAGATAAGCCTTATATCTCTTCACATTACCTATTAAATCTCTCTTGGTCTTAAATATCTATTTACAACCAATTAGTTTCACACCTTTAGTTAATGGAACAAGATCTCAAACATCATTATCTTTCATGGATTTAATCATTTCATGCATGTCATCAATCCACTTTTGAAAATTAGAACTTCTCATGACTTGATAGAAGTTGATTAGATTATCTTCTACCATTCCAATGTCTACCACATATTCTTGGAGAAGGATGATATAATTATCTGAAATCGTACTTTTCTTCTCTTTATTGGATCTTTTCAATGGCAATTGTTCTTGAAGACGTTGAGTTTGTTCATCATAAATAACCTACTGACTTGATCAAAGAGATTTACAACATTGTTTAGTAATTATGGATTTACTTCTTGAACAATATTAGGAACAAAAGTCTGATCATTGTCAGTAAGAATTATAGGAAAACAAATGAATTCCTTTTCAAAGACCAAGTCTCGAATCTTGAGGTTAATCCATGAAGCGTACCTAAACGTATCTAAATCCATGAAGAAGACTAATACTCCGAATCTTGAGGTTTTGATCTTGTGTCTTGAAGCTTTGATCTTTCAAGCCTTGAACGTACTAATTTTCCTAGAGAGAATGGGACCTAATACTCTTTCTTTAGGATGGTATTGAGAGAGATACGACAATTACAAATAGCTTGGGGACCACAACCACTTATATATTTTCTTTATTTCTTGTTTCCAATTATACCAATCATATGAATAGGAAATATGACATTTTGGTTTCTACACATAATTAGCCCCGTACCTTATGAGATTTTTTTTTTTGGTAACAGTAAGCTTTAATATTATCATTCTTGATTATAAAACCACCACCAAGAGAAAAAGAAATGTTCACGATAATACAAAATTAGGGATCACAGAATCATAGTGCCAAAGGTAACACAAAAAAAAAATCACTGTCCATGTTCTACATAGAACTGAAGTAATAATTTCCAAAAAATTGATTTAAGAGAAGTTAATCAGTAGAAGAGTTCCCAGCCGGATTCAAGGGCAAGATCATCTGCTGATCAGTTGAGGGAGTTTAGTTCTGTGGAACAATGTTGTTGATCTGATCCAACTCCCATGTCTGCTACATTTGTGAAATTGAACGGAGGATTTCCGCTTTTTCAAAACCTGAACCTAGATTATCTATCCAAGAATACATAAGAGATATAATTTTAGAAATAATCAAGTTGAAAGTAGAGACTTTTCCTTGAAATATTCTGTAATTTCTTTCCTTCCATATGCACCAAACCAAAGCAGGAATCTATATGTACCAACCCATTAAGGGTAGATCAAAAGCACAAGCAAGAAAGAAATTAGAGAGATCCTAAATATGAAAAAAACACCTGGAAACAAAGGACATTTAATAAAAAATTTCCATATAGCAGTAGCAAAGAGGCAATGTAGAAATAGATGGGAAGTTGTTTCACCGTAAGAATTACACATAATACATAACTTAGAGCCATCCTAACCTCTTTTACTCAAGTTATCTCTGGTGAGTATCTTATTAAAAACCACCAGCCAAGTGAAGAGCTTAACTTTGATTGGCACCCAAGATTTCCAAATTTTTTTTATAAAAGGAAAATCTGATGCCACCATCATTGATAATATTATAACAAGACTCAACAAAACATTTCAACAAGATTTCCGCTTTTTATAACAAGGCAATGTAGAAATTTTTGCAACTGGATTCCATTCAAGAGTTCAGTAAACATTTCAACTTGATGGTGAATATCTGATGAGTGATCTATGGGAGAAACAAAATGAAATAAAGCTTGGGATTCATCCCTATTTAGCTCAAGAATCCTTCTAACAGATGTCCTTTTTGTGATTTGAAATATTATACAAATCAAGAAATTTAAACTTCAATGGTGTCCTATCCAACCACCTATTTTCCCAAAAAATAACATCTTCACCATTACTTATCTCAAATCTAGAGGAGCTATTAATAATATTAATGCAAGCTTTTATTTCATGCCACAATAGAGAGCATCTATTCTCAATTGTGTTTAAAATTGCACCTAGCCGGAAACGTGAAATGTATCTGGCATGCAACAACAAAGGCCATTTTAGCTTTGAGGAGGAGGAAAGCAATTGCCACAATAATTTACTTTTAAGATTCAGACTAAAATTTCTCAAATTTATAATACTCCAACCCTTCTCTTTTTTTGACCTACACAACGACTTCTAATTTGCCAGATGATGAAAATTGTGACTAGAAGGGGCAGATTTCCACAAAAATCGCCTCCTAATTCTATCAATAGCATTTTCTACTTTAGCAAGGAAGTGCAGGACAGACAAGAAGTAAGTAGGGATTACAGAGAGAACAGAATTAACTAGAGTTAGCCTGTTACCCAAAGACAAGTATAGTGCTTTCCATAGAGACAATTTACTTGAGATCTTTTCAATAACTAGGGTTCAATCCTTAAAAGTGGCTTTTCTATGATGCAGAGGTAATCCGAGGTAAGTAATAGGTAAATTAATTGCTTGACAACCCATGATCTCACAACTCTGTATTAAAGATGAGTCAGAGACTCCTACACCAATGAGTGTAGATTTCTAGAAGTTAATTTTAAGTCCAAAACAGATTTGAAAACAACACAATATTCTTTTAGGAATAAGAGCAATGATATCTCCTAATAAGAAAAGTACATTGGAAATTGTCAATGATATCATTAAGGATAAAGAAAAATCTGATAGCTAAGCATTTTGTAATGATCTTATAGATGCTATTAAGTAAGTTTATTAGTATGTAATCCTTAATACATTGTGCTGATTCCTTTTTAGGAATAAGAACAATGATGGTCTGATTAAATAGTTTAATAAAAACTTGATCCCAAGAGTCATGAAATTGATGGAAGATCTCAAAGAGATCTTGCATCAAGATATCCCAGAAATGTTGAAAGAAAAAAAAGGGAAAACCCATCCGACCTTGGAAATTTGTCATTAGGTAGGCTAAATACACTTTTTTTAATCTCCTATAAAATGAAGGGTGCCTCTAATATGTTTGGATTGGGTATTTTCCTTGGGAGAAAGTAATTCCAGTTAAGCTCACCTACCTTTTTAGTTTGTTTATTGAATAACTGTGTAAAATGCTTTTCTATTTCATAACCAATGATTGAAGGAGTGGTCAGGAGAGTGTCATTTACCATAAGTGAGGACAGGGTGTTAATCCTCCTACGATACCTAACCATATTGTGAAAAAAGGTCGTATTCAAGTTACCTTCTTTAAGCCATTGAATCCTAGATTTTTGCCTCCAATATGTCTTCTGTTCCAATAAAAGATTATAATGTTCAGATCTAAGTCGCTTCTTGAGTTCCCAAGTATCGTTATTTAGTGACGAGAACTCTGCCATTAAATCAATCTTAGAAATTTGAGACTCAATGGTTGCTAGTCTATTCCTTCTATCCTCCTTAACAGGAATAATTCAGTTCCTGATATGCATTTTAAGATTTTTTAGACTATATACTAAATTAGCAACCGAGGAAGAGGAGATGTGAGAACCATTGTATTTTATCCAAAATTCTATAACCATTTCATGAAAACCAAGAATATACAACCATGATTTATAGAATCTAAAAGGAAGAGGTCCCAAATCACACGGTTTGGTATCAAGGATGATTGGTATAATACCACCCTTGCCTTACCAACACAAAGGGAATTAGGATATTGAGAGGATCGATTGGTACTCACAAGAAATCTATCCAACTTCACCATAGTAGGTGTAGATTGAAAGTTAGACCAGGTATATAAACAATTATTATGAGAGAAGTCAATCAAAAGATTAGAATCAATAAATTCATTGAAACTTGCCATCGAAGCAGAGATATCAAACTTAGAAGAATGTTCATGAGAAAATCGAGTAATATTAAAATCTCCCCGAATGTCCCAATTGTCATTAACAGTTCTACTTAGGTTTTCCAATTCCGATAAAAATGCAAATTTTAGTTTGGGATCACAAGGTCCATATACACCAGTAAGCCACCAGACTAGATCATCTCTGTAGGACCTAAATTTAATGGATAGACTGTAAGTTGCTTGTAAAAAGGGTGGTGATTCAAAATAATTTTCATTCCATCTTATAAGGATACCACCCGAGGTCCTAAGAGAAGCAAGGTAAGACCATTTAGATATTCTACCCCCTCCCAAGGATCTAAGCATCTTAAAGGGAAAATATTCCTTTTTTGTTTCACTAGTAATGATAATATCACATTTGTTCATCCTAATCATATTTCTCACTGCTCTTTTTTTCCCAATGTTTCCCAAGCCTCTAATATTCCATACAACAAAAATCATTAGGGTGAAGAAGACAAATGTACAGATGCAAAGTTCTCCACACAAAAAAATGTTATCATCTAAATTAATAGGGGCTAAACCCTAATTAGCTCTGACCTCATAAAAAAATTGCTTAGTTTCTTATAAAGATTTCAAATTAATGCCAATATTATTGCAAAAAGACTAAAAGTGTTCATAAGATTCCCAAATGAGGACATCATTGAGTAAATTGCTACTAATCAAATTTCCCAAATTACTGGTAGAAGAATCAGAAGAACAACTTTCAGAATTAAGAGAAACAGATGGAGTGCATTTATCAATAAGCCTAATAGGTGAAGAATGCAGTATACTTGGAGCGTGAATTGGTGTTGCTGGCTGAGAGGATTCCCCAGCATCGATGCTTAGGTCATCTTTCTCCAAGTAATCAAAGACTACTAGAACTTTTTTTAATTTAGCCAATGTAATGTTCCTGGCAGAAATCTCTGCATATAAAATTTTTTTTGCAGTGTCCGAAACACCCACACTTTCAATAGAGACAAGTTTGGAAGATAATGCAGGAACTAGCCCAGAAGAAGGTGAGGAGGGCTAGATTTTGCCAAAACCAAAGCTAGTAGGGGTAGGGAGAATCCCAGCAGAAGCGGTGGCAGTCTGATTGTGAAGGGGTGGGATTGTGTTAGTGTTTTTGGTCCAAACATGCTTTCCAGAGCATGATGCTTTTCCCCCCTTGCCACCTCTCCAACCCTTATTATTTTTAAAAGATTTACGATTAGGGTTCAACCCACTAGCTACTGAAGAGGAAGAATTTGAGTTTCTGGGCCAAGGAGGGAGGGAGGCTGAGGCAACAGTAGATGGAGGACATATATCCCAACTGAGTCGATATTTAATAGAGTATATAATTCTACCATATGCAAAGAATCTTATATCAGGAATTTCTTGCCCAGAGTGGGTGAGAATCCTGATTCTGGCAAAGGCTAAAAAATTGAACCTATCAGTAGAAATATCTACTTCAAGTAGGTCGGCAAACTCCGAGACCATGTGATGAAAAATCTCTATATTCCAGAGATGATGAGGAATCCCTTCTAGTCTGATCCAAACCCTGTCTTCCTTGATAGTGAAGACACCATTTGAGTTAACCGACCATGGAATATAAGAGGCAAGGAGCATTGGTAGAGAGGAACCATATAGATTTAGGACCTCATTACGGGAAGGGGTAGAAGGAAACTTAAATAAGAACTTTCCAGGAGTAAAGTCGATGACTTCAACAAGGAAAGAAGTAGGCCAGTTAGTTTGTATGTGGTCCTCAAGAATGGCCTTGTTAAGGTGTGGAGAATGTGCAGTGACAATCGCACAGCTAGAAAAGAAGGATAACTGATCACACACAGCATTTGATGGGGGGAGGGTAGACGGGTTATGGGGTGACAGTCCAACCATGTCAGAAGATTCCTGGAAAATTTACAACTAGCAACTGAATGAGATGGACACTTACATTTAAAACAGAAGATGGAGTACTTGCAATATTGTTTAGTATGCCCGCAAAGGCCATAGGAGAAGCATCTCCCTTAAGAGTGGTAAAATCTTACCAGTGGATTGACGACTTTTCTTTGAGAAACCACTTCCCAGCTTCTTCCCCTGTCCTTGGAAGATGAAGGTTCAGAGGTGAGCTCAGATACAAAGGAAGCAAACTCAATAGGTGTGGGTTCAGTTGGAGAAGCAAGGGGAGAAAAACAAGATCCCTTAGCAAAGAAAGTAGTCAAGCAAATCTCGTTGTCAGAAATATCTCGAAGACAGGGGAAGCCAGCTTTTCCAGAGCTGAAGACTGAGAGGGAGACAAACAGCTGTGGACAGAAGCAGAGAGAGGGCAGGAAATAATAAATGTTGCCGTATTAGAAGTTGAAGAGGTGGCATTACCCGATGCAGAAACCAATGCGTCATATTTAGAAAAATCAAGATAATTTATACCATTATCAACGCTAAATCCGACGTAATCCTTTAATTGAAGAGCATTAGAGTAATTCCTCACACTAATGTCGTTTGCTGGGTTAAGAATGGCAATATTATGTGGGTTAAATAAGGTATAATTCCAAACAGAAGTCGAGGCGACATTAATGAGCATTGAATTGACAGGGTCTCGAAAACCCTACCCAATAAAAGCTACCTTGCCAGAGACCAGATGGTCGCCGACCGGTGGAAGGTAGGCCGAAGCCGAAGATGATGAGATCCAAACTGGATCTTATAGAATAAGGGGAAAAGTCGGGATCAGACCAGAGTCTCGTCCGATCAGGCTCAACAATCCTCTTTATACCACAAGCTTCCTTAATAATATTGGATTTTAACAAACAATCACAAACATCACAGGATAAACGAGAATCATAGAAATTTCTAACCAAGCATCCAATCTTTCTACATTTAAATCTAGAACACACATTTAACCAAAGAAAACCATGAGGATCTAAACCAATTGGCCGACCAAATAGATCTATGACCAGACCTGGCTAAGCTAGAGGAAGAAAACCCAAAGCAATCTTTAATAGTAAAGAATCACCCCCAAACAAGAACCTCCGACAAAGATCTACAAGAATATCTCTCAATGTCGGCCCAGAAATGTCCCAATAAGTGGGGACTAGTAGGAGTAAGGGTGGGGGGTGAAGAAGCTTCTCCAGATTTGCACACTTGCAAGCCCCTGCTCGAATAGGGACAGTGGCCATTAGTCGATCGGTGGGAGGCTCGTCGAGAAGGAGGTAGATTGAGCTCGAGAGAGGGTTCCCCATCCTCCAGGAGTCTAGCTTAGAAGGCTTGTCAGTCGAAGTGGGTGACCCGACGAAGGAGAAAGCGAGAGTCGGTACAGGATCGACCATGAGGTGGAGCATGTGAGGGGCGACGACGGCGAGTCATCTCTTGTGGAGCAAACATGTTACCATCAACATTAGCATCAAGAGATCCTATGGTCCTGTACCTTATGAGATGTTCTTCTGTCAAATAACTTAAACCTTATTAGATCACTTAGAATGGGTCAATACTTCTAGACAATCTATAATACCTGATTAATAACATATGTAAGTTCACACATTAGATAAATATATGTAACGTATTTTGCATTAAATGATATTGTTTTGGCCCCTTGTCCACATGAGCGACCAAAAACAACTTTTTTAACCAAGAATACACTTGAATGGGCGGGTTGAAAATCTCAATTATAACGTAAAAACTAAAAACTAGTAAATTGACGGCATCATTGCAACTTGGAACCCATCCTATCATCAGATCTTATTTCCAATCCCCGTTTTTGAAATATTAGTAAAATCCCATTGGTGGAGAAGGATAGGATGGGAATTGAGGAGAGAAAATGATATTGTTTACATTTACCATTTTTAAGAACAAAGTGCGATTCTATCACTTGTACATGTCTATATTCATGCTATAGATGTTGTCCACGCAACCTTGCCAAAAACAAGGCTACAATTCCATAATTATTTTCGTTTAATAGCAACAATAAATTTTTTGAGCGAAAGCCTCCTTCTCTATGGGTTAAAAAACATGTGCATTGAGCTCTCCAACTTATTCTCAATAAATTGATCTTGTACCATCCACCAATACCATAAGTAAATTCAGAAAAATGGGGTTGTATTCATGTATACAGCCAAGATGGCTATTTATACCCATGTTTTTGTATTTTCTTTTATATTAAAAAAAAACAATCAAACTATTACATAATTTAATCGACTTCATATTCTACAATATACTTTAATTTCATAATTTTTAGAGCTAATTAAGTTTACCATTGAATATTGCATTCAAATTTAATGATTGAAATTTGCTGAAATTTCACAAAATCTGAGACCTTCAGATGGAAGGATCATGAAACTCAGATTGTAATGGAATTTTAATGACATATACCTTATACTATGATAATGAAATCTATTTAGTTAAAAACAATATATTTAATTTAAAAATCCAAAAACAAGGTGTATGCGTGCATGCAGCCCTTTGGGCTCAAGTAAATTTCCCCTGCTAAGTTTTCCTAAAGGAAGGAGAGGTTGCCTTAAATCAAACTTTTTCACTAGATTATTACTTCCTTGAAACTAATTAGACTCCTAGGGAAGTAGTCACATCATGCCATCTGGATTAATTTCAACTTCTTTAATAGGGCATGACAAAAAACAATTTAACCAAGAAAAAAGGGCCTTTGAAAAATTATTTTGGACAATTTTTTATTTTATGAACACAGTTGTATTTGGAATGTGAAAAAACCCATATGACAAAATTATTAATTTTGATGTCATTAAAATGGATACGACATGATTATGATAATTTTTTTTTCATTTATTATTAGGCTAAAATGTTGCATATGCATATGCAACAGGCTAAAATGTTGAATTTTTTTTTTTTGCATTTATTATTATGCATATTTTTTTCCCATTTATTCGTAGACCTTTTTTTGGTGTTTATATTTTATATTTGAAAAACCAAATTATATTACAATTAAATTCAATTCATATTCTACAAGATACTATAATCATAAATTACCAAGTCAACAAATTCAAAATCTAAATTTTGTGCATTTATTTCTCTTTCCAAGTTGTTTGTTATCATTGTTTGTTCTAAATGCTAGCTTTTCCTTCTTTATCTATTTTTTGGTAATCTTCTTTATCTATATTTCACGTTAAAATCTTGCTTTTCATAATTTTATCATCCATCGTATTTTGCAATGAAGCACAACTATTTTGGCACTTCATGTAACATGATACAACCCATTGCAGGCCTTATTTTTGGCCTACAAAATAAGGTACATCAGCTACCCTTGATTGAGAAGTCAGCCATTAACCAGAGACTTCTGACGACGAAGACAAGCAGACAACTAGATGGTTTTTCATTAAATGATATTGTTTTTGGTCCCTTATCCACACGAGTGACCAAAAAACACACTTGAATGAGCAGGTTGAAAAAACTGAATTGTAGACTATATAGACACTAAAAAACTAATAAATGAACATCATCATTCCAACTTTGAACCCATCCTATATTTATTATCATACCTTGTTACCAATCCCTGTCATTGAAATATCAGATTAATTCCATGGATGGGAAACGATAAGATAGGAATTGAGCAGAGAAAATGATGCATGAGAAGACAGAATAACCACGGCAATTGAGCAAGAAACCTGATGATGGGAGTCTATCACCTACGTGGCCCATGAAAATGTAATAAGATTTTCCTGGTAGAAAAAGAAGTATAGGGTTTTGTTTGGATGCATGAATAATGCCGTCTTCAATCTGATAGAGATGTTGATTTTTGACTTGTTGGTTGTTAGCCGAGTGACCATGTGCTGGTAGACAGACGTGTAAGGCAGTTTTCAAGTATAGGACTTTCTAGTTTAGATTACCTGAGTATTAGGTTACTTGGCTGAACTCGTCATTTTAATTGTTAATTCCCTTTCTTTTTCTTTTTCTTTTTAATAAAATAAAACTGGTCGTTTTCGTCTCATTATCGTCATTTGGAAGCATGTTCATACTTGCAAATTGGATCGAATCTCATATCATTTTCAGATAACATTGTAGAAAAAAACGTATATTCCCATGCATAATGTTTATAGAAAGCAGACCGTCATTAATTTGATAATACAGAATTAAACTCGATCTCCCCAGAGAATTCTTTGTTGTGTGAATATATAAACCATCATGCAGGAATTCAGTGTTGAATCATCCTCAAAAAGAACTACGTACTTCGGGGAATCAGTTTGAGGTATAATATATATGCACTCCTACGAAATGGGGAATCAGTGTTGTCCTTATAATATATATGCACTACGTTCAAAGATGATACCAATTAAGCTCATCGTTTACTTACACTGTAAGTTGTAAAAGATGCAGCGTTTTGAAGCATTTCGTTTCCTAAATCTGCAGTGATATATATATATATATATATGTATATATATATATATATATGTATATATATATATATATATATGGAAATGAACAGATGAAGACATGTTCGCTTTTTAGTATTTTAAGGACAACTTCATATCTCAATATTTAACTATTTAATTAAAAATCTAAACCGTTAGATGTCATCTACATTCTCTAGGATGAATACATGTAAAATTTCAAGTGATTTTGGAACTTCTAGTTTAATAAT
>JAMKQA010122261.1:0-20498 GCA_024699735.1 Posidonia australis | reverse complement strand
CTTATCCTTAGGCATGAATCATGCATGCATCCTTGCATCGATTTTTGCCCTTTTTGTGTGTTGTTTTTTTGGTTTTCCTCGTCTTTCCGTTAAAAGACTAGGTGGCGACTCCTTTCTTTTTCCTTTCTTCTCTTTTCCTTGCGCATGGATCCTTGGGCTATGTGTCTTCCATAGTGAATAAGATATCCTCATCCAAGAATCGTGTTAGCATTGGTGTGTATTATAGCAAGGGTAAGTTAGCCATATGATCTGCCATTACCTGCCCCTTTACTTCTTTTTGCTTGACAAATATGATGTCATATTGAGATACGAAAACTTGTCAATTGATGAATCTAGTCACCAACTCTGGTTTTTGGAAGAGGTATCTCATGGGGTCATGTTGGTGTAGGAGCAAGACTGGATACACCATCATGAAGTGCCACAACCACTGGGTTGCCCAAACAAGGGACAAGCAGACTTTCTCTATGATGCAATACTCAGCTTTGCAATCATTAAATTTCTTGCTTAGATAATAGATTACTCTTTCCTTGCTCCTTAATTCATCACACTGACCCAAAGACTACATCCATGGAATGCTGCATGATAGAGAGGTATAAAAGCAAAGGACACCATGGCGGCTAAGAGAAGTACCAGACGCGTTATCAGAAGTAATTTGATCTTGTCAAATGCAACCTGACATTCTTTGCTCCAATTTAGCTGTGCATTTTACTGTAAGAGCTTGAAAGATGGTTTGAAGATAGGAGTGAGCTGCATGATAAACCAACTAATATACTACAGTTGCCCTAGCAGACTTTGGACCACCTTCTCAATTGTGGGGGGTGGCATGTCTATAATTGCTCTTACTTTATTAGGATCTACCTCAATTCCTCTATGACTAATAATGTACCCAAGGAGTTTACCAGAAGATATTCCAAACACGTAGTTGTTGGAATTGAGATGAAGCTTGTATTTCCCTAAGCAGTCGAATAGCATTCTCAAGTAGGAAATGTGATCTTCAGACTCTCTAGACTTAGCGATCATGTCATCTACATAGACCACAATTTCTTAGTGCATGAGGTCGTGAAACAGCACTATCATTGCTCTTTGATAGGTAGCGCCCACAATCTTGAGTCTGAAAGGCATTACTCTGTAGTTGAAGACTCCCCAAGGGGTGATGAAAGACATGTTCTCCATATCCTTCTTTGCCATTCTAATCTGATTATATTCCGAGAAGCTGTCGATGAATGTTAACATCTTGTGCCTTGTGGTATTGTCAACTAGGACATCAATATGAGGTATAGAAAAATTATCTTTTGGGTTGGCCTTGTTGAGATCTCTGTAGTCGATACACATATGAACCCGACCATCCTTCTTTGGCACTGGCACAACGATTACAAGCCACTTTGGATAAAGGACGACCTTAAGGAAGTTGACATTATGCTACATCATGATTTCCTCTTTGAGCTTCAGAAGCCACTACGGTCACCATCTTCCTAGTTTCTACTTGACCGGCTTTGCATTAGGCTTTAGAGGCAAAGTGTGCACCACTACGTCAATGTCTAGGTTGACCATATCATCATAGCTTCAAGCAAAAACATCTACATATTCCCTTAGGAAGGAGATGAATTCTACTTTTGCCTGGGGTGTCAACATGGCACTAATGCGCACTTCTTTAATGTCCTCCACTGTGCCAATGTTGATGAGCTCCATCTCTTCTTCAATGTGTAGGTTTGGCCCATCTGGATCATCATCGTAGAGCTGGAACTCTAGTGGCGCACACTATGCCCATCTACACTTGTACATTATCCTCTTCTTTGTAAGCAATGAGCTCAAACAAGATCTCCAGCTCAAAGGTTGTATCTGTAACCTCAAAAGAGAATATGCTTAGACTCTTTCCCCTGGTGGCGCTTCATGATAGTCACACTAATTCTGGTGTCCTTGTACTTGTATTGTGCAATCTTCGTTTCTAATATGTTGGGGCCTACCAATAGTCTACGGCTCTCTACTTCCTGTGTCGTTGCATCACTAGCTGAATATTTTGATTTTTTTGAATTTTCTAATATTTTTTGGTTTTCTGAGTTTTCTAATTTTTTTTCGTTTTCTATAGTATGTACAATTGATGCAATATGTTGACGGTTGTCCTGCTATAGATTGATGAGATTGCTGCTACCTAAGCTCCCTCTTGAGCCTACCTTAGGATCTTTGTTCTTGACCCTCACCTTGCTTACAGTGAGGCTTAGACTGGTAATACCATCTGGACTCGCCTCCCTACTAATGAGAGATTAACTCCCTTAGTCTAGCGAATGCAACTTTCGATCCCTCAAGGACCATGATGGTGTTTGGTCCTACTGTGATTTAGGTTATTTTGGCTCTAACTCTATGACTACAACCTTCCCCTTCTGAAGCCTATGATGTTTTACCATGTCCTCTGCCAATACTGCCAGCTACTTTTAGAAGAAGACTTCCAAGTCACTAGGCATGTTGTCTACTTGGGCCTTTATGACACCTCCCTCCTTTTCATCAAAGGCGTGATCAACATAGTAGGCACTGACCACTTTTTGTGTTCCATGCTCAGAGGTGTTTTTACTTTGGGTGACACCATTGGTTACTGATTGTACTAAAACCCACGAGATTGGCTCCAATATTGTTGAGGCAGACATTAGAACCACTACGAGCTACTAGCACTATTGGTGATGTAAGTAGAACCATATGAGTGGCTGAAAAGACCAACTGAACATAGTAGAAACTTACTACAACGTTGACACTGTTGAACTTGTGAGTGGATCCATAGGTGAAGCTATGGGGACTATTAGCTTAATAGAAACTACTATGGTGAATGGAAGTGACGATGCTAATTGCACAATCTTGGACAATTCTAAACCTGTCTACTAGTCCATTCTTTGTTCTTTGTCTCTAAACGATCCTCCTCAGAGTAGTAGTCATCAATACAGACCCACTCTCCCATATTAACTGACGTACTCTACTGTTGTACCATTGCTATTGTGAGAGGGCTGCGATTGGGTTCTAGGACACCTGCACTGAAAAAATTAGTCATATCCCAAGGGATAGACAACTTCTTGAACTTACGTGAGCATTGGAATCCATCTGTTTGGGGGTACCACTCGTATCCTAATCCTTCATTATCTCTCCTTTCTTCTACTATGATCCCTTAGCTGTACCACCTGAGTGGTGTTCGTTTCTTTTATCCCTACCTATAACACAGGTTTTCAACTATCAGGAAGGGGTTGCTACAAACAACCAGGTGGCTGGCTTTCTGAAAGGAAAGGATGTAGTTAACCAACTCAAACTGATTAACCTGGTATAAAACATTAGAAGACTTAGGGTCAAAATGAATAGTTTGGAAAGAGACAATAGAGACCACCTTGACCTTCTCCTTTTTACAATTTTCTACCTTGACAACAATAATGTTGTCGCCTTAGTAGAATTTGATGATGCAGTAGAGGATTGAGGAGATGACTTGATTATTGTGCAACCAAGGACACCAAAGCAGAAGCTTGAATGATGGCTCAAGATCAACAATGTAGAATTCCATGTCAAATAGAGTTGGACCGATGACAAGGGGAATAACCAAAATCCCAAGAGCATCATGGTGAGTGTTATCAAAGGTCATTGTTCCCTTCACGACTAGAGTAATATCAACGAATTTGAATCCAACCATGCTTGCAGTACACATGGGGTAGATGATTAAACATGCCCCATTATCCACCAATGTGTGGGGAATGTGGATATTCTAGTACTTCATGATGACGAACAATGGTTGATTGTGGTTAATTCCTACTAGAGGTAACTCCTGGATAGAAAAGGAAATTACTTGCAATGCTGCTATCATGCCCACCATGATCTATAGTGTTGTAAGTTCGATAGATGGAGACACGTGTGTGGCCAGGAAGACCCTAAAAAAAGCCTTTTTATGTTTGACTGATGTGTGAATTAGGTCCCAAATTAAAATGTTGGCTTTAACCCTTTTGAGATAGGTAGTAATGTCAACAGAGGGTTGGTCCTTTTTAGTGATGGTTGAGGGAGACTTACCTGCAATTTCTATTGAAGGGGGCTTGGTAGGTTGACCTTCTAGCTAAATGTAAGTAGGTGTTGGGTGACTTGGTATGGTCATTGGGGCTAAAGGTTTGTATACCCGGCCTGATTGTGTAATCTTCACACACATTTCTATGGCATTGTTGTGAGGGACATAGTGGGTGTCACGTGTCAAGTTCATAACGATGGGGGTATGGGCCATCAGCTCCACTAAGGTGATTGGTAAATCTAGAGAGAAGGCAGTTGGGTGGTCTTGAGCTATTGACTGGGTAAGCTTCAACTTAGGCTTTGCAAGTAGACAAACTGGTGTGGGAATTTGAAGATGCATGGTAGGCTATGCAATGATGCACTCCTGCTTAGTGATCAATTAGATCATGTTGATCATCGAAGGTTGGTCCTTTTTAGTGATGGTTGAGGGAGACTTATCTGCAATTTCTATTGAAGGGGGCTTCGTAGGTTGACCTTCTAGCTAAATGTAAGTAGGTGTTGGGTGACTTGGTTTGGTCATTGGGGCTAAAGGTTTGTATACCCGGCCTGACTATGTAATCTTCACACACATTTTTATGGCATTGTTGTGAGGGACACAGTGGGTGTCACGGTCAAGTTCATAACGATGGGGGTATGGGCCATCAACTCCACCAAGGTGATTGGTAAATCTAGAGAGAAGGCAGTTGGGTAGTCTTGAGCTATGGACTGGGTAAGCTTCAACTTAGGCTTTGCAAGTAGAGAAACTAGTGTGGGAATTTGAAGATGCATGGTAGGCTATGCAACGATGCACTCCTGCTTAGTGGTCAAATAGATCATGTTGATCATCGATATGGAGCCATCAAGAAAAGATTGGTACAAATGAAAGGGAAGGGTGCTATGATATCACAAATTTGATTGAAAAAGTCCACCATGGATGATGCAGAACCAAAGGGAAAGCTTGAATGAACTGCCAAGGTGCCTGGTGCTCTTGAAACTAGGTGTTTAGACAAGGGTTGGCTGACTATGTTATGATGTGTTGGTATTGGTGTTTGTGCTAGTGTGGCTACTGGAATGGACATCAAGCCTGCCTCCTCCGTGTTGATTATGATAACCTTCTAGTCAATCATGTCCTAAATTGCATCCCATAATGTGAGGCAATTATCCATTAAATGCCCACAACTCAATGGAAGCTGTAGAATGCGTTTGCATTATACATTGATGGAGGTGAGCTTGGTGGCGAGAAACATTAGGGAGCCTCAGGTGTGACACAACCTTAGGAAAGACAATGCTCAATGGCTCCACCAAGGAGGTATAGTGGCGCCCAACATGGCAAGGTCATCTATATCCTTGTTGCTATCCTTGCCTACCTGGTACGATGGGGTACACTAGTTAAACAGTGGTTGTGATGTGGGGTGTGTGTTGTGACTAGGTGTAGGTGAATACACTACTTGATGTTGGGTGGGTGGATTCACCACATTTGTTGGTGCGACAAGGGATCTAATATATGCAACCGTGTTCTTGAAGGGATTCTGCATCCTATGAGGGTTGACACTAGAGTTGTTAATGTTGTTGTTGCTACCGCTACTACTTCCAGTGTGGTTGGAGGAGGTGGCATGCATGGCAAATGCAGTGACTGTGGGAAAGCTACCACTACGTAGCAATCACTTCACACGAGCACTTCCCTGAATTAGTGATGAAAAAGTGATGATGGATTGTATGCTTAGTAGAGCCCCAATTGCTGGTTGTGCTCCCTAGATTATCATCTTGATAGATTCCTCATTAGAGGGTCTATCCTTGACTTGTGAAGCCAAGGCACGCCAATGGCCAACAAACTCCCTAAATGGTTCCTAGGGCCTCTACTTAACAGTGACCAAATCTTCTCTTTCTAGGATCAGGTCTAGGTTGAAGGAGTACTACTCCATGAATGCCTGGCTAAGGTCATTCTAAGTCTTTATTCAGGCCATGTCTATTGAAGTGAACCACTTACGTGCAGGCCTGGTAAGACTCTTTTGAAATAAGCGGATGAGTAATCTCTCATTAGCCTGAAGTTGAGCGAAATCTCCACAGTACGCCTTAAGATAGGAGATAGGGAAGCCCTTACCATTGTACGTTTTGAATTCTAGGATGTGGAAATTTGGGAGGAGTATTGCCTCTCTGAGAGGTAATAGCGATCCTAGAATTTGTAGGACTAGTGTTACCCACCATACACTTGTTGAAGTACTCTTTTCAATTCACCCACCCTTGTGGAGAGTGTCTGAGGTCGCTACCATCATGGTCTGTGTAGATAGAGCGAGTGCCACATATACCATGTGGGTCGCCCCTAGGAGTTCCTCTGGATACATCATCATGTCGCCTTGTGTCATGGCTGATTGACTAGTGTAATCGTGCATGAGTGCTAAGTGTGGTTGTATGAATGATGTGCTTATGTCTAATGCAAGGGAGAGGAGTTGGCTTCTTGCAATGCTGAGTGTGAGAGCAACAATTGTTGCACCGATACAGTTTTGACGACACGCTCGAGGAATGCTACGCTCCAACCCGACTAAAAGGCTTGCCAATAGATGATGAAGTCATATGTAGTGATAGTAAGGTGGTAGTGTAGAAGGCAAAGTCAACGCCTGTAAAGCCTCGAACCCTGGTACACTACCTAAATCATAGTATCACAAGCAATTACAATGTTAATTGGACAACTGCAACTAACTAAGGCTCACCTACATGAATAATGTGCGACTAGTGGCTTCTATGCGAGCAATGGAACTGGACTACACAAATTGCACCTGAAAACCAAACAAAACATGCATGAGTGACATCAAAGACACCCATTACGTGCCCCACACAAAAAACAACAACAAAACAGTGAGAAAACACAATCCTAGACTATTACAAAACATCGTTTTCAAAAATCCACTCCAAAACTTCAACTCTTTTTAAAACATTTGGAGTCTCTTTCCAAAACCATGCTCTTTTTTAAAAGCTCATAATTTTTTTTCAATTTATGCTTCTTTAAAACCTTTTTATGCATTCCGAGAAATACACATTCTCGACCAGATCCAACCTAAAACACTGAGCCTCACATGGCTCAAAACAAAACGATATACAGTGGCTGGCAACTGGTTAAAACATGATCCTCCTTTGTCGCTAGAATCTGAAGACAAGGCATAAGTTTAATTCTAGCTAAAATCACACATTTAATTTCCACTTTTCTTATTGGTGTTACCATGATCAGAGGTAATCGAGCACACAAGTAATAGGTAGGGACATCATTTCCCCTACCTTCCTACACTACCATGGTAAAGTTCCCCAAGCAGGAGGACACCACCTTGACTAACAGGCCTCAATTTCTTTTCATATGCTTGGGGATATGCCTTTTCTGACATCCCATCAGTCACCCGAACACCTAAGAACATATAGCTAGGCTCAGCCTACACCATCTTAAACTCGGTGACCATGGTCGTATCTGACAATCGGTCTCATACTAATTGCTTACACCAACACCTCGTGGTCCCTCACTGGCAGCCATGGTCGTATCTAACAATTGGTTTCATTGGAGTCTCATACTCCTACTACATTGTCATCACAAACCCCTTATGGCTCCATAATACATTATAATTTCTTTTCAAAACTCTTGGGTTATCTTTTAAAACCATTACACACTCTCTTTTCCTTGCAGGGAATCATTCCCATGCAAACATGACCCTCCATTTGGGTCCCTAACTCAAAACCATATAAAACCATGCATTCATATTCATTATTGGGTCTTATGCCTAGAAAAACACATCAAACTAATCACTCAACAATTTCTTTCCATTTGGGGAGCTCAGGCCCAAAACCACATCCAAATTCATTTATTTGGATATCATATTCCTCCATGAAATTTACATAGGGAAAACATCATTAATACATGCCCATTATCCATTCAAAACCATTTATTTCTAGTTTTCATAATTATTTATCCATATAGGCCAGGAGTTTGGTTTGGCAAACCAAACAAGATCGGTATACCAAATTGGGTATCAGACACCTAGAATGGTTGATCGAATTTGGGATTCGGTCATCCAGAAATCCATGTTTCAGTCGACCGCATAACCATTGGTTGAATCTTAAAGACATGAAGCTTCCTTCGTAACACTATAGCATGCATTCCATTTCTACCAAAAACCAATGAAAATCATACAACCTAGTATTATCTCCACTCATTCAAGTCATTCACATCATTCCCATCCTTCCTACTAATTTTCCATGATTTATCATGCATTCTACATAACTTCCATGCATTTAACCCATTTTTCGAAAACAAAGGAAATGAAGGAAGGAAGGGGGCCATCTACCAAGATCGGCAGTCTGGCGACCTCCACCAATGTGTGGTGCTCCTCCTACAAGCCTCCGGCAGTCCCCAGCCACCGGTGATCGTGCACTCGGAGTTCCTCTCCTCTTGGCCACCAACTCCACCTCTAACTCTCTCTCTCTCTCTCGCTCAGCACTACTATATCATTTTTTTTCAGGTCTTCGGCAAACCCATGCTAAAATCCATCGACACATTCTCCCATTTCCATACTAGAATTTCGAAGGGATGCAAAGTCCCTCCAGGCTTCTGGTGCTCAATCTTTACCATCGAGTAGGTTGCATAGTTCGCAACATACTCAGCAATATCCCTCTTCATCCCAGGCCAGCAGAAAATTCTTTTCAGATCCTTATACATCTTGATGCTTCCTAGATGAATGGCATATCTAGAGCAAAGAGCTTTGTCAAGTAGACTACTCATGATTTCATCTACTTGAGGCTCGTACAACCTCATGTCATACTTCAATCCACCGTCTACCCCAATAGAAAAGTGTAACATCTGTGCTTGATTTTTCATTTAATGTAAAACCATGGAATTTGTTGTATTAATTAAATATTGTTTATTAATGCATGGTCAAGGTCGTGTTTGTTGGTTGTGGTTTCTTTTAGTGTAATTGTGTTCTTGGTTTTCCCAGGTGGTGTGACTTCTTTGGCATTGAGGGTGAAACCCACTTGAAAATTTAGCTTGGTCAAGGAGTCCAACCACATGAGTCTTGAGCCTCTTTTTCTTTCCCCACGCTCATGACCCATCACCACCTACTCGTAAGGCCTAGTAGGAGGGCAGCTCGTCCCATCCCCTCCGAAGCAACATGGCTGGCAGGTGGTCGACGAGATTCAGGGGGATGGCAGGCGAGGAGGTGGTGATAAAGGGAGGCATGAAGCGCGGTAGGGAGAAGAGAAACAAGAGAGAGAGAGTGCAGAGGTTGGAAGTGAGCCGTGAGGTGGGAGGAAGGCCGCAAGCCGGAGGACATCGTGCGAGCTGGGGGGAGGCCGGTGTTGGGCATCGCCAGAGCTCGAGGGCACACGAGGCTTGTTGAAGCCAAGTGCACGTTTCCCCTCGTTCTCCCTTTCCTCGATTGGGACTTGTTGAGGTTAAGGGATAACTCATGAATAATGATGTAGAAATCATGCAAAAATAGGGAAAATGTTGGGAATGAGATGTGTTTGTGTTGATATCATGTTGATTCGTGGTTGTTTCGTGGGATTTTCGTTAGTTGTTTTGATGCATGCTATAGTGATCCCATATGAGCTTTATGTCATTATGAATTTCTATAGAATGGCATGTTTGATGGTTTTGTGTTTGGTGAGGGGTTTTGAAGTAACCTTGGAGGTCTACACCCCATGTTTTACTTGTAATTTTTGAGATGGATTAGATGGGTCCGCCCCTTACTCCCGTTTTGGGGAAAAGAGACAATGGTGGTCGGGGTGGTTTTCTGCAATCATAAAAAATGGTATGCCAAACTGAGTTTGGGATACCAAAATTCCTCCAGATGGGTTCCCTAGGCCACTTATTCAGGCGACTGGGGTAATTTGGTCAACCAAATCAGGGGATTTCGGATGATCGGATGAATTCGGTCGACCGTTCTGGCAGGGAACAGATAAATCTGACAGAGATTCGAAGTGTCGAAATATTTCGATCGACCAAATCAGGGATTTTCGATCGACCAGAATCCAATTCGGTATGCTGAATCAAGACTCAGAACTATATTGAGAAATGTCTTGAAAATGTTAATAAATTGAGATAATTTCACGATAAATGTTTGAGGTGCATAGAAATGATTCATGTGATGTCGCATGCAAACAAGTTGTTTTAATTATGCTTTCCATGAATTGTGAAACATGAAATATGTGGAATACACATGGACACATGTGAGGGGTGAATGCATGGTACAATGACCATGAATGAATGCCAATGTAAATGATTAGTTTTAGAGCCATAGATGAGAAATGTGACACTTAATATGTGACATTTATAAAGGATTTTATGAATGAAAACTGGTTTTGCCAAATGATTTGAAATGAGAAATTGCATATGTTTTAAAAGAGATTTCTGAGATTTGTAGGAACCACAATTAGACCAGGGCTTGCCAATAGGGGTAGTGAGACCTCTAGAGATGTCGAGGACGTGTCCTTGGTTGTGGTTGCCGAGTTGCAGTCTGGGGTAGGAGCTTCGAGACTGTGGTGGTACTATAGGACCAGGGGTACGGTAGACCCAGATTACCCTTAGGGCCGGTGCTGGTCCGGTTTGGGGTTAGAGTCCTTAAGTGCTCCGGCACTAGGGCATCGTGAGGACGTACTCCGTGCTTGTACCAGTGAGGGTACGTTTTGAGGCTACGGTCGGGGCAGTTGAACTCTAGTGCGGTGTGGTTGCCATGGCACTACAGTGTAGTTGGGGTGGAGCCTCGACAACAACTTGTGGCCAAGTCAATCGCCTGTGGCCATGGTGATGCAACTAGATTTTGATACATGGATTGAGATTTGTGTTGAACTAGTTCCTAGCCCAGATTGGTTGTGAACTGTGTTAATTGATAAAATGGTGCTTTGGGCTGGGAAACTAGATGTAAATGGTTTTCTTTTCCTGAGTTGTGCATAAAGATTTGTTAATTAGCATGAGATTTTGAAAGGAAAAGAAAAGAAAGTTTTGAAATAGCACCCTCCAATGATTTCTATAGAACTACGTGTGTTGGTTTTTCGACAGTTGTGGTTTTCTTGAGGTTTTCTAGCAATGCAATGTTTTTGTCGATTTTTGTTGTTGTTCTTGGGACACGTACTGGGTGACACTCCTGTCACTCACGCGTGGTATCCTTTTTGCCTTGTCTTTGGTGCTCAGGAGTAGGTGAGGTCTAGTCTGGTGCATCACTTTCAAGCCACTATCGACACACACAGGTCTGGGAGTTTAGCTTTATTTGTTTAATTATGTTAATTTAGATTTAATTAGTTGCTTGGGTTGTTTCTATACTGTTATGTAGCGCATAGGGCATTACAAAGTGGTATCAGAGCCTACGTTCACTAAGTGCACCAGCTTAGGGTGTCCGACACTGTGGCATTAGTTGGACCGCATGATTTGCATGAGATCATAGCACCTGACTTGTATGTTTTCTAGTTTGTTTGTTCGCTTGTGGTTGTAGCAAGATGCTGCCTCGAGGTCGTGGCAGAGGTAGCACTCCCATAGCAAGTTATGGTGAGGAGTAGGATAGTTGTTGGGGAGGCCTTCGGTAGGAGTTGAGTCACGTGATGTAGGGTTTTGCTCAGACCTTCGTTAGGAACAACACAAATGGGACCATGGTAGACCCCTAGCTTAAGCAATTCCGTCGATTGAGCTTGTCGACTTTTGATGGCTAGGGCAAGCCTGAAGATTGTGAGGCCTGGCTGCTTGAGGTTGAGAAGGTCTTGGAGGGCATGGAGTGCCCAGCTGAGAAGTGGGTCTGACTGACTACCTTTTAGTGTAAGGAAGACACCAACCAGTGGTGGAGAGCGACCCACTGTATGAAGTTCCCTACTGCTGACTTGCTGATGATCTCGTGGGAGGATTTTCGAGAGGCCTTCTATGAGAAGTATTTTCCAGAATATGAAAGAGATCCACTGGACAGGGAATTTAGAAACCTGAAGCAAGGTAGCATGACGATAGCTGATTATGAGGCGACAATCACTAGATTGGAGCAGTTCTCACAGACAATTGACACCGAGAAGTGCCGAGCCAAGAGGTTTGTGGAGTGACTGACTCCAACACACAGATCGAGGATCTTAGGCTACGAGTACACCACTTTGACCAGGGTAGTAGAATTGGTGGCCCGTTATGAGGAGGACTGTATGTTGTTCCTAGAAGATCATCCCAAAGGCAAAGGGAAGGCATTTGCTCCACCGTGTTTTACTTCTGGGAAGCAGAGTTTAGGAAGTTCTGGGAGCTCTAGGAAGAAGAGGAAGGAGCGTGCCGAGTTTGTAGTTGGGGGAGGAGCTGGATATAGTCAAGCTGGTTCGAGTAGTGGCTTGAAAAAGAAGGAATCCTATTTCATCTATGGGCATCTAGGGCATGTAGCAGCATAATGTTACCATCGGCAGCAGAATCTAGAGAAGATGGTTTGCTACAACTGTGGAAAGTATGGGCACATTCAACGATATTTCCCTAATCATGCAAAGGCAGTTGGGGACACGCCCCATCAGCCAACTAATGGGCGAGCGTTCTCCATAACTGCTCCTGATGTGGGTCCATTAGGGGAGGTGGTAGAGGGTATGGAATAGAGGCATGTTATGAATTGTAACCTTTCCCTTTAATGCACTACTATATCTGTTACTCTCGCTATGTAGTAGTAGTAGTTGTTGTTGTTGTATTGTGTTGTTATTGATGGATATTATATGTGACATCTGGGTTCCTTTCTTGTGGCTGATCGTATGGCTAGAGTCCTGTTTGACTCGGGGAGTTCTTTTTCTTTTATATCTGAGTCCTTTTCTGTGAAGGTTGGGGATCGACCAGCTAGATTGGCTTTCCATCATGATGTGGTGACCCAACAAAGAGAGCACAACTTAGCATGGAAATACATACGGTCAGTCAATGTGAAGTTGGGGGGACCAAGATTTCAGAGCCAGTCTGATTGTGATGGATATGCAGGAATATGACATCATCTTGGGAATGGACTGGCTGGCGCAGCATTCAGCCATCATTGACTGTGCCAAGAAGAGAGTCCTAGTCGCATGCCTAGGTCAGGGGTGGTGTGTGGTGCAAGGAACCAGACCAAGAGAACAGAAGAAGATAATTTCTACAATTAAAGCCTACCGCCACTTATCTAAAGGATGCATGGGATATTTGGCGAGTGTGACAGTGTCTTCTTCTTTAGTTATGAGGAAGCAAGATATATTCGTGGTTCAGGAATATCCTGATGTTTTTCCAGAGGACTTGCCTGGAATGCCGCCGCATTGGAAAGTTGAATTCTAGATTGACTTGGTGCTAGGATCTAACTTTATTTCTACGGCCCCTTACTAGATCGCACCAGCAGAGTTGAGGGAGCTTAGGAATCAGCTTCAGGAGTTGCTGGACGGAGGATTTATTAGGCCGAGTGTGTCACCTTATGGTGCACCGGTACTGTTTGTGAATAAGAAGGATGGTTCACTCCATCTCTGTATTGATTATCGGATGCCAAACCAGGTTATAGTCAAGAATGAATATCCTCTACCTAGGATTGATGATTTGTTTGATCAGCTTCATGGGGCTTCAGTCTTCTCGAAGATTGATTTGAGATCAAGATATCACTAGTTGCGGATCAGGGAAACTAACATGCATAAGACAGCTTTTCATACAAGGTATGGCCATTATGATTTTTTAGTTATGCCATTTCGGTTGACGAATGCACCTGCCGCTTTCATGGATTTGATGAATAGGATGTTCAGCCCTTACAAGGATGAATTTGTTGTGGTATTTGTTGATGACGTACTATTATATTCCCCTGATGCGCAGACTCACCAAACACATTTGAGAATTGTGTTAGAGACTTTGAGACAACATCAACTGTATGCGAAGTTCTCTAAGTGTGAGTTTGGACTGAACGAGGTCACATTCCTTGGCCACAACATTCCAGGCAAGGTAAATAAACTAGATCCCGCCAAGGTTGAGGCATTTAGTAGTTGGGCCAGACCCAAGATAGTGACTGAGATCAGAAGCTTTTTGGGCTTGGCTGTCTATTATAGAAGGTTCATATAGGATTTCTCCAAGAATGCAGCACCTTTGACCAGATTGACTCAAAAGGAGGTTCCTTGCATTTGGAACTGGCAATGTGAGGTGGGCCTCAATGAATTGAAGACTCGACTGGTTACATCTCCAGTTTTGACTCTACCCTCTAGGAGTGGAGGCTTTGTAGTATACAGTGATGCTTGTGGGATAGGACTAGGATGTGTACTGATGCAGCATGGCAGTATACAGGAATTATCCCACTCAAGATTTGGAGATGGCTGTAGCAGTGTTTGCACTGATGATCTGGAGACATTACATGTATGGTGAGTAGTTTGCGGTAATCACAGACCACCAGAGCTTAAGGTATATCTTCACTCAGAAGGATTTGAATCTGAGGAAGAGGATATTGGTAGAAAACCTCAAGGACTATGACTTTAGCCTATCCTATCACCCTGGTATGGCTAAAGTCGTCGATGATGCCCTGAGTAGATGCACTCACTTGTTGGCCAGTCTAATGATCAAGGAGTGGCATATACTAGAGGATTTGGTTGGATGCAGACTGTTGAGGCAGACTCAGGGACCTGCTGGTGCTTGGGTAGCAAACATGTCTGTTCACCAAAGGTTACTGGAGACTATTGTAGCTACTCAGCAACTAGACCCCTATGTACAGGAGACTTGGGCGAAGCTTGAGGCGAGAGAGGCGCCTCATTTCTCTATTGGTGCAGATGGAGGATTCATGTATGATCTATGCTTGTATGTGCCTTAGTTGGAGGAAATGTAAAAGAGACTACTTGCTGAAGCTCATTGGTCTAAGTATACAATTCATCCCGGGAGCACAAAGATGTACAAGTATTTGAATAGAAATTTTTAGTGGCCTGGAATGAAGAGAGAGATAGCTAAGCATGTGATGAAGTGTGCAACTTGCCAAATGGTCAAGATCGAACACCAATAGCCTGAGGGAATGTTGCGACCTCTGGATATTCCAGTTTGGAAATGGGAGCATGTATCAAGTGATTTTGTGACAGGACTCCCCCAGACCAAGAGAAAGAACGACACCATTTGGGTGATCATGGATCGTCTCACAAAGTCAGCACATTCCTTACCTATGAGGGTGAATTTCCCATTAGCTTAGTTGGCAGAGTTGTATGTGGCTGAGATAGTCCAACTGCATGGGGTACTGGTGTCCATTGTGTTTGGCAGGGACACCAGGTTTACATCTAGATTTTGGGGAGCATTGCAAGAGGCTTTCGGCACCATACCGCATTTTGGTACAGCCTTTCATCCTCAGACAGAAGAGTAGACTGAGAGGACTATCTAGACTTTAGAAGACATGTTGAGGGTCTGCACATTGGATTGTAGAGGGAGCTTGGAAGATCATCTTCCGTTGATTGAATTCGCCTACAACAACAGCTATCACTCCAACATAGTTATGGTGTCGTATGAGGCATTGTGTGGCAGACCTTGTAGAACACCTACCTGTTTGGATGAAGTAGGCGAGAGACAGCTCATGGGCCCAGAGATTGTGCAGTGGTATGTAGAAGAAGTGGACTTGATTAGGAAGAGATTGTCAGCTGCATAGAGCAGACAAAAGCGTAATGCTGATCAGAGGCGTAGACCTTTGGAGTTCGAGGATGGAGACTTCATTTTCCTAATGGTGTCACCAACGAAAGGCATATTTAGGTTTGGGAAGCGGGGGAAGTTCAGTCCTCGCTACATTGGACCCTACAAGATAATCAGAAGGGTTGGGGAAGTTGCCTATTAGTTGGAATTGCCTCCAGAGTTCTCAAGCGTGCACAGTGTGTTTCACATCTCCTTGTTGAGGGAGTGTTTGGCCATTGCATCCCAAGTGATTTCAGTCCAGCTGAGTGAGTTGTAGGAAGATATGTCCATGGTGGAGGACGCTGTACAGTTCCTTGATAGGAAGGAACAAGTCCTTAGGAACAAGGTGATACCTCTTGTGTTAGTTCAATGGCAGCACCATGGCTTTAAGGAAGCTACTTGGGAGTGAGAAGCGGACATGCAGTCCCAGTACCCCATTTGTTTGATCAGTGAATTTTGAGGACGAAATTCTTTTGAGGGGGTTATGATGTAACATTTGTGCTTGATTTTCCCTTTAATGTAAAAGCATGGAATTTGTTTTATTAATTAAATATGGTTTATTACTGGATGATCAAGGTTGTGTTTGTTGGTTGTGGTTTCTCCCAGTGTAATTGTGTTCTTGGTCTTCCCTGGTGTGTGACTTCTTTGGCTTTGTAGGTCAGTATGTGTATTTGGGACCCATGTTTGATGGTGAAACCCACTTGAAAATTTAGCATGGTCAAGGAGACCAACCACATGAGGCCTGAGCATCTTTTTCTTTCCCCACGCCCGTGACCTATGACCTGTGACCACCTACATGTAAGGCCTAGTGGGAGGACTAGTTGTCCCGTCCCCTCCGAAGCAGTGAGGCTTGTAGCTGGTCAGTGAGATTCTAGGGGATGGTAGGCGAGGAGGTGGCGATAAAGGGAGGCATGGAGCACGATGGGGTGAAGAGAAGCAAGAAAGAGAGAGTGTGGAGGTTGGAAGTGAGCCACGAGGTGGGAGGAAGGCCACGAGTCGGAGGAGATCATGTGAGTAGGGGGAGGTCGGTGTTGGGCATCGCCGGAGCTCGTGGGCACACGGGGCTTGACGAAGCTAGGTACGCGTTACCCCTCCTTCTCCCTTCACTCGGTTGAGACATGTTGAGGTTAATGGATAAATCATGAATAATGATGTAGAAATCATGCAAAAATAGGGAAAATGTTGGGAATGAGATGAATGATGTGTTTGTGTTGATTTCATGCTAATTTGTGGTTGTTTTGTGGGATTTTTGTTAGTGATTTTGATGCATGCTACAGTGATCCCGTATGAGCTTTTTGTCTTTATGAATTTCTATAAAACGGCATACTTGATGGTTCTGTGTTTGGATTGAGGGATTTTGAAGTAGACTTGGAGGTCTACACCCCATGTTTTACTTGTAATTTTTGAGATGGATTAGATGGGTACGCCCCTTACTCCCATTTTTGGGAGAAGAGATGATGGTGGTCGGGGAGGTTTTCTGCAATTGCAGGAAACGGTATGCCGAACTGAGTTCAGGATACCGAAATTCCTCTAGATGGGTTCCCAAGGCCACTGATTTGGATGACTAGGGTAATTCGGTGGACCGAATAAGGGGATTTCGGACAACTAGATGAATTCGGTCGACCATTCTAGCAGGGAACTGATAAAATTGACAGAGATTCTGAGTACTGAAATAATTCCGTCGACCAAATCAAGGATTTTCGATCGACTAGGATCTAATTTGGTATGTGAAATCAGGATGCAGAACTATATTGAGAAATTTCATGAAAATGTTAATAAAGTGAGATAAATGCATGATAAATATATCAAATGCATAGAAATGATTCATGTGATGTTGTATGCAAACATTTTGTTTTAATTATGCTTTCCATGAATTGTGAAACATGAAATATGTGGAATACATGTGGACCCATGTGAGGGGTGAATGCATGGTACAATGACCATGAATGAATGCCAATGAAAATGATTGGTTTGAGAACCATAGATGAGAAATGTGAGACTTAATGTGTGAGAGTTATAAAGAATTTTATGAATGAAAACTAGTTTTGCCAAATGATTTGAAATGAGAAATTACATATGTTTTAAAAGAGGTTTCCGAGATTTGTAAGAACAACAATTAGACCAGGGCTTGCTGATAGGGGTAGTAAGACCTCTAGAGATGTCGAGGACATGTCCTTGGTTGTGGTTGCCGAGTTGCGGTCTAGGGTAGAAGCCTCGATACTGTGGTGGTACTATCGGACCCGGGGTATGGTAGACCCGAATTACCATTAATGTCGGTGCTGGTCGGGTCTGGGGTTAGAGTCCCCGGGTGCTTGGGCACTAGGGCATCGTGAGGACGTACTCTATGCATGTACCAATGAGGGTACGTTTTGAGGCTACGACCAGGGTAGTTGAGCTCCAACGCGGGGTGGTTCACAGTGGCACTGCAGTGTGGTCGGGGTGGAGCCTCGACAACTGCTTGTGGCCAGGTCAATTGCCTATGGCTAAGGTGATGCGACAATTTTTTGAGACTGGAATGAGATTTGTGTTGAACTATTTCGTTGCCCTGATTGGTTGTGAACTGTGTTAATAGATAAAATGGTGCTTTGGGCTAGGAAACTAGATGTAAATGGTTTTCTTTTCCTGAGTTGTGCATAAAGATTTGTTAATGAGCATGATATTTTGAAAGGAAAAGAAAAGAAAGTTTTGAAATAGCACCCTCCATTGATTTTTACCGAACTACGTGTGTTGGTTTTTCGACGGTTGTGGTTTTCTCAAGGTTTTCTAGCAATGCAATGGTTTTGTCGATTTTTGTTGTTGTTCTTGGGGCACGTACTGGGTGACATTCCAATCACTCACACGTGGTTTCCTTTTTGCCTTGTTTCTGGTGCTCAGGAGTACGTGCAGTCTAGTCTGGTGCATCACTTTTGAGTCACATTTGCCGCACACAGGTCCGAGTGTTTTGCTTTATTTATTTAATTCTGTTAATTTAGATTTAATTAGTTGCTTGGGTAGTTTCTTATTGTTGTGTAGCACATGGGGCATTACAAAAAGTGAGGGGCATTCCTAGCTTCTAGCTTCTTCCAAATATCTTGTACAAAAGACTCAGGCTATTAAGCGGTGACAATAACCTCGATCTTGCTTAGGCGAATAGACAAATTTGCCAGCACAACTCTGGCAACTCCCTGAGATTGTCTGCGAAGTCTGCATTCCACTAGCCCCTCTAATAATTTTCATTCACGAATCATCAGGCTAGCCATGACATGTGTGTGTCTGCTCAGAGCTTCTGCAACCACATTTGCTTTCCCTGAGTGATATGACAAGCAGAAGTCATAATCCTTGATGTACTCAACCTAGTGCCTCTACTTAGGTTTAAATCCATCTGAGTGAAGATCTACTTCAGAGTCTTGTGATCTGTGTACACCTCAAACAGTTTGCCATATAGATAGTGCCTCCAAATATTTAGGAGAAACACCACAACTGCCATTTCCAAGGCATGGGTGAGATAGTTCTTCTCATGATCTTTTAACTAGCGTGAGGCATATGCCACCACCCTACCATGCTACATCAACATACACCCCAAGCTAGTCCCACAAGCTTTACTGTAGACTGTGAAACCACCACTCCCAGAAGGCAAGATCAAAATGTGGCTGACACCAGGTGAGCCTGCAACTCATTGAAGCTCTCTTCGCACTGCCAATCCCAAGCAATGTGCACTTCCTTTCTGGTCAAGGGTGTAGCAATCTTGGAGAAATCCTAGATAAATCTCCTATAATATCCTGTCAGGATGAGGAAACTTCTAATTTCAGTTACTGACTTCGGTCTGGCCCAACTGTTCCCAACCTCCACCTTGAGTAGATCTACCTTAATGCCTTCTCTTGAGATGATATGACCAAGGAAGGGCACCTCCTCCAACCGAAACTCACACTTGGAGAACTTGGCATAGAGCTGATGCAGTCTTAGTGTCTCCAGTACGATCCTTAAATGCCTCTAGTGGGTATGAACGTCTAGAGAATATACCAGGACGTCATCCACAAAGATGACCACAAACTGGTCCAAGACATCATCCACAAAGATGACCACAAACTGGTCCAAATAGGGCTTGAACACCCTATTCATCAGGTCCACGAAGGTAGCTAAAGCATTCGTCAATGCGAATGGCATAACCAGAAACTCGTAATGTTCATAGCAAGTGCGAAAGGTTGTCTTTTGCACATCTAGCTCACTGAACTGATGATATCTGGATCTCAGTCTATCTTGGAAAACATTGATGCTCCATGCAACTGATCGAACAAATCATCGATCCTAGGCAGCGGATAGTTGTTCTTGATAGTGATTTGGTTCAACATTCGGTAGTCTATGCAGAGCTGAAGTGAACCATCCTTCTTCTTAACGAACAGTACCAGTGCTCCCTTAGGTGAAACACTGGGACAAATAAATTCCTTGTCCATCAGTTTCTGCATTTGATTCTAGAGCTCCCTCAATTTAGTGGGTGTCATCCTGTATGGAGCCTTTGAAATAGGACCTAATCCTATTACAAGATCAATCACAAAATCCACTTCCCTATGTAGTGGTATACTTGGCGATTCCTCTAGGAAAACATCTAAATATTCCTGCACCACTAATAAATCCTAAACTCCAAACACAGGCGAGGTAGAAACAAATGCACCAGCCAAATAGCCCACACTACCTCTTGCTAGATGATAATAGGCCTTAATAGTTGATGTGACCGTGCCGGACCCGGAGGGTGGCGGGAGAGGGATCACAGCCATGCCAATGATGGCGAAGGCGCAAGGATAAAAGAAAAGAAACGGGAGTCGCCACCTAGTCTTTTAAGGGAAAGACGAGGAAAACCACGAAAGGATGAATGCATAGGATGCAAATGGGAAGGCCGGATGTCTGCTAACCAGAGGATGGGTAA
>JAMKQA010122260.1:0-19169 GCA_024699735.1 Posidonia australis | reverse complement strand
GAGAGAGATACCATTTTGCCGCCATTCCTGCCCCTACGCACTAGTGAAACACTCCTCGTCGGAGCCAAACCCAGCGAACCCTGCACAAAGTCCTGCTAAGCCGTGCTTGCGCCGCTCCACCGCTCCCCATGCTGTGCACCGCAGTCAAGCCATGAACAGACGCCCGAGCCCGCAACAAATGGAGCTCAGCCGAGCACCCACTGCTCCAAGCCCAAGCCGCCGCACAAGCTCCCGCCGCTCGAGCAAGAGGCAGATCTGCTCCCGCCGCACCGCCGCACCCCCAGGATAAACAAACCTCCCGTCGCTCCGCCGCTCCCTCCAAGCCCAAGCAACCCTCCCGCTCCGCCGCTCCACAGATCTGCGAGAGGCAGATCTGCTCCTGCCGCACCGCCGAACCCCCCAGAAGAAGCAACCCACCCGCTCCCTCCAAGCCTAGGCAACCCTCCCACTCCGCCGCTCCGCAGATCTGCGAGAGGCAGATCTGCACCGCCGCTCCCGGTTCCTCTGCTCCGCCGGGGGACGCCGATCTCAGTGATGAAGGCGAAGAGGTTGACCTTTTGCCCTACGGCCTTCATCGCGTCCACGAGTGGGAGGTAGACGTAGTCGTCCCCGCCCCCCTCCCTTGTGGGAGGATCGTTACAATTGAGATATTACAAATGTTTGTTTGTCTTGGTTCAGCTTATTTACGTAGTTATATTATGCTTGAGGAGTAGATGCAAAAAATACACCAACACTTGCATCTTGTCTTTTGCTCGCATTATCATGCAAGAAGTGAAGCTACTAGTATATGTTATTTCCTCGATTGCTTGCATGATGAGATTGATCTATCAAATGATTTGAGACAAACACTATGAAACCTAAAGTTACCCAAATAAGTCTCTTCATGTTCATCCTTAATTGTAATTAAAACAAATCTTAATGATTTTTTATTTCCAACGGGTAGCATTCCATCACATGCTAGTGAATCAATAAGTGTATTACACGTTTTGATGTTGATTTTAATTTAAATTTAATCTTTATAAGTTATCCTAATTTTGATATTAAAAGAAAAATAATTCATCATAACTTAACTAAATCTTTTCATATTCCGATACCATTCAACTAACTTATGAATTTATTTATGATAAAGGTTTAAAATGTTATTAAGGATTCATTACAATTGAAATATTGATTAGCATAATTAGAACGCATTAAATGGAAACCAACGACGCATTAATAAGTTAATAAATGATATGAACATAATAATAGTGAATTTAATTTAATGTAGTTTCAAGAAATGATGACTTACTTGATTAATTATATAGCAATATTGTTAGAATTTATAAATGAAAAGAAGCTTGTTCAACACAATAAAAAACTCTAGAAAGAAATTTAGCAAGATGAAAATAATCAAAGAATGTAGATTGGAAAAATAAATTAGATAATGCAAGGTTTTAATAAGACAAAACAATAGAGAAAGTTAAAATGAGCAAGAAAATTTTAAAATTATCCACATAGAATTAGTAATGACTCATATTTTCTTTTTAGTTCTTATAGTTGCGACTTAAAGGGTAAGTAAAAAGATAGAGCAAACTATACTTTATTATCATGAACTTTCTTCATTTCTAGTAATGTTACTTTAAATATTTTGATGTAATAAAATAACGGCTCAACTTATGTCATTTTATATTTTCACTTTTTGTTCAACATCGTTCAAAACAATCACATGACATTGGTTTTTTTTACTCAAATTATTTTAGATTTTGACCTTTTGCTCATTAGCAATTAGAACAAGTGATCACGTGACTCATATGACATTAGTTTTTTATATTTTTTATTTTATTTTAATAAGGCTATTATAAGAGGTACGATGGGGTGTTACCTTTACCCCAATGTTCTTCTCCTCTCCCACTCCAATGGTTAGTTTGACAAGTCGTTGCTTTATTTTATTTTTTTAAAACCCTGGCTAACTTGACCTGACTTGATTCAACAATCGAACCCAAATGCACATAATCTGCCAAGCAGGGCTAGCCTAACCCTCAGGCCCACAGCACAGCCTGGGCCCCAACCTCCCAACCTAGGCCTAGACCGGCCCAGTCCGTCCATCTCTTGGGCCAGGACAAGTCTGGTCGAAAGTCAAGTCGGGTCAGACGATGCATGACCAGTTGTGCTCGATTTACACCTCTGATTGTACATTTGACCTTTCGCACATCGATATTTTGAATAGATGGCCATGTGACTCATATGATATTGGTTTTTTTATAATTTTTATAGAATTTTTGATGTGTCCCTTAAGTTATGTTCTTTTATTTCTATATTCTTCAATTTAGACTTTTACAACACCATCCACTAACTATAACCTATAATATTATTATCAACACCATTATAGAAAATAAAGTTATCTTAGTATAACAAATATTAACCTAAAGGATTTTCCCTTGAGAAAGACAACTAATACTATAAAAAAGAACATATATTTGTAAGTATAAAATATGAAATTCCTAGTTTTCCACCTTGCTTTAAGATTCAAATAAGAAATATCACAATCACTATTTATTATAATTGACATATCAGTTACATGCATATAAATTTTAAAACGCATGATCCAAAAAATCGTATACAAACACAAAACAAATAAAGTAAATAGTTATTTCTTACCAAAAAAATAAATAAATAATTATTATGTAAAATATCTCACTTTGTGTATATGCTAGTGAATTGACACGTGCATTGCATGTTTAAGAATTTAATCAATAAAATTATTTTAATAAAAAATGTGTTCTTTCTTAGGTGGTATTAAAAATAATAATTAAGCATATGTAAAATTACGCATTACATGTTCTGTAGTTACTAAATTAAAGTACTTGTAAAATCAAGTTGAATAACATTATAACTCTTAGAAAAAGTGGAGGCTTAGTTAAATTAATAAGTTTTTACAATGTTAATTAATTGAATAATTTTTAAAATTTATTACTAAAATATCAGACTACATATGTAATTACAAGTAGAATATCCCTATTAATAAACTCTTAAGTTTTTGTGACAAGAAATTATCCATTTGTGAACAAAAAAAAAATATAAGAAAGGAAAACGTAACATGTTTAGATTGCCTATTCTTTTATAAGATTTTGAGATGGAAATCAAATCAATTAAAATTAATTGTATAATAACAACTTGATCAACTTTAAAATAAATAACAAAAATAAAGCTCCAAAATACTCATGAAAGTGTAGTTCTCATGTGATCACATGAAAACTTAGTTTGTAAATTCCTCCACCATGATGATACTATATTGTTCTTATTTTCAACATATAATTTTTTTTCTTAAGGTTGTCTTATTCTAAGAAATTATCCTAACACTAACAATTTTCAACTGTAGATTTATTTTTTGGAGTTACGGGAAGTTGAATGTAGAAGTAAAAAAGTGTTGCATCACATTAATATTAATAAATAATATAATTATGCATAAGAGGCGTAATGACAATTAATATATGAATGATAAGTGCTTTGGCTATTTTCCACTATTTCACATTCATAAGTAACAAATAATAATGTAGTACATTAGATGAATCAATAAATAATGTTAGACATTATAAAGTTTAGTGTATCTTAATGAGGTGCTCGATTAACACTATTAAATTAATATTTGATGAGAGCAAGCGCACAAGTTATCTACATATGTCTATTATTAATTATTAAATAAGAAGTTATAAATATAAAATTAAAAAAATAAATGTAAAAAAATATTAGGATTGGTATGAGAGCAACGTGAAAAGATTTAGGTTATCTTAAATATAAGAAAGGTGAAAAAAATAAATATTTTGATTAGTAGGATAATGAAGAATACTTAAGAGACATGCTTAGGTAGCATATTTTTCCTTTTTTACAAAGCGAGAATTAGTATAATAGTACTAGTATACAAGGTACATGCATTACAATTAAAAGTAAAAAAAATCAAATTATGAATATTAAACAAAGAAGAGTGATAGTTGTTGAGAAAAATGCTTTCTTATGGAATGTTAAAAGTTTGTTATTTTTAACTATTATTTTAAATTTAAAAGTTTCACTTATAGGTGGTGTATCAATACAATTAATTGCGTTAAATTTTAATAGATCTTCAAAACCCAAGTGGTAATTAAGATTAGTCAAATGATATCTTTTGATTTAATTTGAATAAAAAGGATGTTACAAGTTATGTCATATATCATACTCTCACTACATACTCAAATAATCATTAAATACAAAATTGTTATTTTCTAAAAAAGTATAAATAAAATGGAAACCAAACATGTGAAATAAACAATTAGAAAAATAATCAAGTACATTTTATGATATCGATGCATAATATTATAAGGAATATTTAAAAACTAGTTGTGATAAACTAATATAAGTTATTGAGTTAATAAGTGGTGTAGAAAAACAATAAGATTAATATTATCAATAAGTAACATTTTTATTTAATGCTAATACTATTTTCATCTATTAATAATTGAGGTTTTCTTATTATAGCATTAACAAATATAATTTATGAAAAATGAAGAGTCTAACAAGATCATGTATGAAATAATGTTAAGAAGATGAATGAATAAGACAAAAAAGACATGAATAAGTAATATTGCTCTTAAATGTAATTAATGGACAATGCATGCATGTATCTCAATTTTATATTTAGGATAATTTTATCTTATATATAGGATGTAATTAAAAAAGGATATGAAATTTATTTATTTATGATAAATAAAATATAAATAATCAAATATTATCTTTTTTATAAGAGTTTTTATTTATTCAATACTTAAAAAACATATGTAAAAAGTTTAATATGAAATTTTTATAGTTGATTGTTCAAACAAAAATGATATATATAAAGATGTTCATGACATTCAATATAATTCTAAGACAACAATTTATCATTTTATAGATAAATTCAATTGTTATAAATATTGAATTTATCATATTATTATTTTATTAATTGATTAATTGATATAGATTCAATCATTATAGATATTGCATCTCATTTTATGTAAGGTTTATGTAAAGAATCTTCATTGTAAGACTTAACTTCATAACTCTAAGTCAACAATTTATTATGTATTCTTCGTATTATCATATTATCCATTGATGAAATAAAAGACAAAATACCTATTGAAATGCACTTGTATGTATTTGAAAAAAGAGTATTACATTAACTTTTCAAACTAATGATTTCCATTATTATTTTTATGGGAAATAGTTGTGAAAAGAACTATTTTTATGCATACCTTCGTAATAGTAAAAGTAAGTTCAAAAGCCTCCTATATGAAATTTCCATTGAATTATATTTCGTAATTAATAAAAGATTATAATGAAACAATTATTATTTTTCTTTACTATCACCTATCACTTATAAAATTAAAAAATTAATCTCCAACTATACTTGAACAACCTGAATGGTTTAAAGAAACCAACTATTATTCTTAAAAAATTATTTTAAATGCCATAAATATTTTTATATCTCTTCTATTTTGAAAATCAACTAAAAAAAATCTATATCAATTATTTCATATTAATTTGTTATTATTCAATATTAATATAGTTATTAATTATAATTGCATTAGTCCATGAAACATTCATTGCAAACCATTAATATTTTTATATTTTTCAAAATTAATTATTTTTAGTACTTTCTAGATAAACAACTAAGAAAACGGCCATTATAAAATTACTATATTATTAATAAATTATTATCTTTAGATAACATTACACGTACTTCTTTTGGTTTTTTTTGAATGAAAGGAAATCTAATTGTAGACTTTAGAATTTGTAAGTAAGAGACATTTGTAAATGTTTTTTTAGGAATAGTTGTGCTGTAATGAAACCTACAAATGTAGATGGCAATATTATACATGTAGTTACGAGAATTTAATCTTGTACAAATGTAAGGAAAAAATATGTTGTAGTGTTAGTAGTGGATTATGAATATAAATATAGATGCACATGACATAACTGAATTCAATATCTTATACATACAAGAATAAAGATGCTTGAGGTAATGTTTAGTTCGTTGGAATGGGAATTGGGATGGATGGAAATAAAAAATAAAAAAATCTATTCCAATGTTTGGTATAAAAATAACTTTGGAATAGTCGTAGGAATGGAATTTTCTTGGAAATCAAATTTCCATTGAACATAAGAATTTCATTCCTTCCAAGAAAACAAGGAATTTGATTCTTTGTTCGTTGAAATAAACAACCTAACAACTTTCACTCTGCTCTGCCCCCACCCCCTTCCCTTTGCATCCGATGATGATTCCTTCACCTCATCCTTCAGGCACGTTGTCTTAGGTCGTTGACTATCTAAAAGAAGCCAGGGTGAGTGCAGCGAGGGTGAAGGTGGAGGTGGAGAAGTAGTGGAGGGAGAAAAGAGGAAGAAGGTGAAAAATGCAATTGGTGATGTGAACTTTCAGACGTTGAAGACGTACAAGTGCGATCTGGTTGAAATCACCAAGTAGTTTGATCCAATGATCAAGAGGAACGAGGAGATCAAGCGGCTAGTAGACATGGAATTCGGGTGGTGAGTCCACCCAAGGCTGACAAAGTCAGTCCCTTGGCTCGACATGGCCCATGGCCCACCTTCGGGTTGGGCTGAGGGGTTGGTGAGTCGAATCGGTCTATTTTAAAATAAATTTTAAAAAAGTATTAATAAAAAAAAAATTTTTATACATAAAAAATTTAAAAAATACATAAGATATTCTATATTTTACACTTTTATACTCTTTTTGTTTTACATTTTTACATTGTTTTTTATTTTTCACTTTTACATCATGATTTAAGAGCAAACTTATATTCTAAATAATTTTCAAATTTATTTTTAGTTGTGATTTTACGTATTTTCCTTTTTTCTTATTTAATTTACTCCAAATGAATTATCACTACTATTACTAGCATGTATTCTTACAAAACTAGATATGTAAGTACCAATGTATGTTTTTATATAATATTTTTTCTAGAAAATCGTGCTAGCCTTGCCCAACAATAGGCCCAAATGGGTCTAATCTGTCGGGCCAAGGTAGGCCCAGCCTGACCTTCTCTTGGGTCGTCCTGGCCTATTTTACACGTCTAGCTGGTGGTGAGAATTCTATCGAGGATGACGAAGAACAACCCGATGTTAATTGGGGAGCCTGAGGTCGGGAAGACGACGATGGTCGAGGGACTAGCGTAGAGGATCATGAGAGGGCACATGTCGAGCAATTTAGAGGATGTTAAGCTGGTGGCATTGTTGCGGCTCCTATGGTCGCCATGGCGACAGCTCTGTTTTTTCCCACACACGGTGGTAACTCTGATTTTGCTTTATTACATACCAAATACAGGAATGGAATAAAATTATTTCATTCTATTCCAAATTCCATTTCAATATTCATTCCATTACTGTTTATTTTCATTACAATGTACTAAGCATTAGTGGGGGATTAAGAAATATAAATACAGATGCCACATGATATAGCTAGTTGTTAAGGAAAAAGTAACAATTAGTAATATAATATAGATATAGATATAAATAGATAGATATAGATATAGATATATAAGGTTTACCTACGTAATAAATATATTTATCAATTGGTTCATCAATTCATAGTGATTGAAATATATAAATTAATTCAAATTAGATATATATGAAACATAAGTTGATTTTACCTTATATATAAGATCATAATCGAAAAAAAGATATGAAATTTATTTCTTCATGGTAAATAAAATATAAATAATTAAACATTATCTTAAAGTTTTTATTTATTGCAAGACTTAAAAACATATGTAAAAAATTTTATATGAAAATTTTCTAATTGATTGTTTGTGGTATTAAAAAAGATATATTAAAGGATGTTTGTGGTATTAAATATGAATTTTACACATACATTCAATAACATTAATAAATCAATTATTATAAATTTTTAATGGTAATTGATTAACAGATACACCTCTCCTTTGGTTACACAGAATAGGTAACTCTCAAGGTAAATGTTGGACTCTCCAACTTCCTCCCTATCGTCTATAAATAGACTTAAATTCTCAGTCTTTCACATTTCCTGTCCACTTCACATCTTTCTGCCATGGCTTCCACCAAACTCTCCCCTTTTGCACTGCTGACATGCTCTCTCTTGTCCATTGTCTCAGCAGCTCGCGTAGCTCCGGTCAGTCCAAGCCTCGCCGTCCGTCTGCAGGCGGTGGGCGGCACGATGATGTGTTGGGACTCCTTACTAGAGCTACGTGCGTGCACCGGCGAGGTGATCCTCTTCTTCCTCAACGGAGAAACTTATCTGGGTCCGAGTTGTTGCCATGCCATCCGTGTGATCGAGCACAGTTGCTGGCCGGCCATGCTCGGTGCACTCGGGTTCACGGCCAAGGAGGGTGACGTACTTAGAGGATACTGCGACGCCGCCGACTCGAGCACCCCACCACCTTCCCCTGCGTCTCCAAGCCCCGGGTCTGCGTTGGAGGACTAGAAGATCCAATTCTGTCAACACACTTGCCACTACCGTTCTGTTTTGTTTTGTTTGCTGTGTCTTAAGCTGTAGTCTGTCTTCTGCAGACCATGGTCCTCTTATCGGAGTCTGTTACTGCTGGTGTTAGCGTCTAGTCCTTTGTTTTGAGTTCCTGTTGGATTAAGTAATGGTTGTCGTTTTACAGGTCTTGTCTGTGTGTTGATGGAAATTGTCTCATTTCAAGAGAAAATGGCCCCGTGTTTTGAGATGCCTAATGAACGGGATATTTAACTTGACATACCAATAAGAAAGATGCAGTAATTGTTAGTTTCTTGCTGTTCAATGGAAAAGAGTGTGCAAACCTAAAACATCAAATCATGTTATCTTGCATCTAAAGCAGATCCAATTTCAGACAGCATTTAATCGAAAATAAGTTAAAGGCAAATAACAGCTCATCTAATTGCTTGTTTGCTTTTAATAAAAACTCATGTAAAATTACTAGAAATGATTCCTGTGGAGTTTCTTCAAAAATTTAGTCCCAAACTCTCAATCAAAAGTTCAGGAAACAAACTCTCTTGGATTCTAGATGTGTTAAACAAGTTTTCCACATTCAAACTTACCCAAACACATCCTGGAATACTCCAACACAAGTTTCACCATGATGATCATGTCGAAAACTTGCACTCAGGGCTACCCGAGTGGCTTCTGTAAGATCACATGAGCTTGGGGGTTTCTCAAAATTTTGTTGTTTTTGGTTTTTTTTCTACTGCACAAGTGATGATAAAATATACACAAAAGAAACAAAATTAAGTAACGAGCACACCAAGGACATTGATTTCTGCAAAGAATGTTTACACTGTATTATACTTCTTATGTGAGATCAAAGGATTAACCAAATTTACGACACTTAGATCGAGTCCACCAGTTCGTAGTATGATGTATAACAACAGACAAAGGGTTCAATCCAGTTGATTCAAGAAGACCCTCTGTATTTTCCAGCATTTCTTCTGGTTCAAAGCTCTTGTTTGCAAATGGCCTCTCCATTTGCACCACAGGAACAAAGTTTTCTAGATATCAAGTAGGTTGTCCTCATAAAGTAAGGTCCTACACTACGAAATTTTATCACATCTATATTGAAACTTTAAGCGCCTTCTCAATCCGCTCAATAAGCTGATTTGCAGGTAGTGCACCTTCCTGGAAGATGTAGAAAATAAAGAATGAACATCAATATCAAGATGTACATAGTGCATTTAAATGTGAAAGGTGAGCTATGAGACTGAAAATTGTCACACTGATACTATGAGCTCCTTGATACTTACAAAGCGGTCACACGGTTTCCCATCCCTAAATATAATGAATGTGGGAAGTGCTTCAATTTGATAGTGATTTGCAATGGTTGTATACTTCTCTGTGTCGATTTTGACAACCTGAATTTTGTCACCTAGTTTAGCACTTACTTCTTCAAGAATGGGAACCATGAACTGGCATGGGCCACACCTGCAAATGAGGGTTATGTTGAATCTTAGCTGCAGATGAAAATATACCGAACCAACACAAAAAAAAAACATGAAGCACATATCATGCGGAAAGAGATAAAGGTAACCAGAAAAGCACATATCATGCGGAATTAGATTCTAGAAAAGGGTTTGCTTACTAGGAGAACTTGAAATGGGGTTCAGTAATGAACTTAGATGTGGAATTAGCTTTATGTGATACCTCAACATGCAGAATCCTTATATACTACAAGAAATTGAGACCCAAACAAAAAAAGTGAGAATTGCCATTTGACAAATACAGGATTTAAATATCATAAGCATTGGCAGTATAGCAGTCACCTCTTTCTTTCTTGAAATAAAGATATGCTGGGAAAAAATGATTTAACGAACAGTTGGAATTTGATCACATAGAAAAGAGAAATTGATGAAGAGCTTTTCCAAATTCAAAATAAAAGATTGTTGACAATAGCATGAAAAAAATTAAAGGATATAACTGCTTAACGCTTGGCAAGATGTTGGCTTTTATCTCGTACCCTGATGCTCAGGATTGTAACAACATATAAAATTGGCAATATACTCTCACTAGAAATGGAGTAGATTGTATCATGATTTCAAAAAACAAATATCAAAATTTTTAATCTATTGAAGATTTTTCCCAGCCACTAGGATTTGAAAAGTTATAATAAACTATTTAAATTCAACATGAATATTAATTATTACTCTCATTTAAGATTTTATCCTAAATACTCTATCTTTCCGGTAAATCTTCAACTACTCTACTTCATTTTTTGTGTGCGGTGATGGATAGTGAGAGGGTTGAATTAACAAAAATCAAAATAACTAATAGTTACTGTTAGAATATAGTCTTATTGAGTATATGGATTAGTAAGTTATTGGATATCCATTTAAATCCTTTAACCCTTTCTATATATATAACTCTCTCCATTTAATAAGAGTTTATGGTTTTATCTCTCAATGACAACATGGTATCAGAACCCAAGCTTAAACCCTAACTTCCTACCTCCCCCCCAACCACCGGCCAGCCTTCCTCGTCGGAATCCGCCCCCAGCCAACCTTCCTGCACAATCGCTGGCCGACAGCAGCCTCCCCAAGAGCTCCCGCCGTCGTCCCCTCACCTCAACAGCCACTAGCCAGCCCTATAGCCACTGTCGACTGGTCCTGTAATCGCCGTCGAGGTTTCCGATGACCTCGTCTCGTCAGAGGGCTATTCAGTCCTTGTTTGCCATCATCTGGCATCCAAATCATGTCATAGACCTTCTATAGTCTTGTTTTCTTATCTATGTGGGTGTAGATACGTGAAATCCACACGATTTTGTGCATTCAGACCATGTGTTGGTGTTTCCGGTGGCTCCTTTTGCTGTGTTTCAACCCTATATATGTAAAATCAGATTGTTATCTCCTCTGTCTTGCAAAATTAGACCTTACATATCTCTGTTTTTTATTATGGTTGCACGTGAATCATTGGTCAAACATCTTAGCTCAGAAAAGTTAAATGGCAAAAACTATCTATTGTGGACACAGAATTTTGAGATCTTCATCATTGCACATAGGAAAATCAACCACCTTACCAAATCTCCACTGGACAACAAGAATGTGACCTATGACGATTTGTTTACAGATGATGCCACCATTGTTTCACGAATGGTCAACAGTATGGAACCCACTACGGTTAGAGGAGTTATGATGTTACGATCTGTCAAGAAGATCTGGGATACTTTACGTCTTACTTATGGTTATGAGAAGAACATATCTAGAGTTTTCAAGGTATATAAGCAACTATTTACTCTTCGTTAATGGGATCGTTCTGTTCCAGAGCACTTCACATTACTGTGTTCTTTACTAGATGAGCTTGAGGTGTATCTGCCCTTAACGACTGACATTACATAGATGAGACAATATCAAGAGGACTTGCAGTGACAATTTATCTCTTCAGTCTGTTTCCTGAGCTCAGTTCTTAAATCAGGAAATAAATCCTAAAGACTAACAGTGTGTCAGATCTGCAGACTACCATTACTCGGATTTTACGCATTTCCATAGCCACTCCTTCATCCATCTCATATCAGTCTACTATAACCGCCACACGTCGACGAGGGCGTGGTGATTCTCGAAGTCGTGGCTGTACAGATTTTGGAGGACACCTTCGATGCACCCATTGTGGTAGGACAGGTCATTGTATTGAGCGATGTTGGAACTTATATGGTCGACCAACTTCTTCTTTGTCTACACATGTTACTACAGAGTCTATACCAGTCACGTCTACCAGTGAGGAGCGGACAGTCACTATCTCATAGGTTGATTATGACAAGTTCCTATAGCTACAGGCCATTGACTCTACCGCCACTGTCTCTTATTCTAGTTCCACAGGTACTAGTGCTCTCCTGACCTACAGGAATTCTTCTTGAATAATTGATTCTGGTGCGTCTTCCCACATGTCAGGCACAAAAATCAATTTCACTCGTCTATCACAATTGTCTGATACTAGATTTGCCGTCATTGTTGATGATCGATATTGTCCAATTTCTAGAGTGTGAGTCGTGTCAGTTGGGAAAACATCATCGTACTTCCTTTAGACAGTTACGTCTTACGTCCAGTTCTACATTGTTTGAGTTAGTACATTGTGACATCTGAGGTCTCTCTAGAGTCTAATCTGTGTTAAGTCACCGATATTATATTGTTTTTGTTAATGATTTTTCTAAGGTTCTTAGATATATCTATTAAAAAATCGTGGTCATATTTTTTATGTACTCAAAGCTTTTATTTCAAAAATAAAAAATAAGTTTGATAATACTCCTAAGTTTTTGCATACTGATAATGCATTGGAGTTTGTTCAAAACAAAATTGAATCTTATTATGCATCTCTTGGAATTATACACCAAACTACATGACCTCACACTTCCCAACAAAATAAGGTAGCAGAACGTAAGTACAGACACATTCTTGATGTCACATGTACTATCATGCTACACATGAAGGTCCCCAAACACTTATGGTCTGATGCGTTTCTTATTGCACTTACCTTATCAACAGAATGCCTTCCACCCCTCTCGGGTGGAAAATTCCCCTTCGATGTCTTCAAAAAGATGCTACTTTGTTCTCTTTGCCATCTAGGGTTTTTGGCTATGTAGCATTCACCCAGGATCTCTCACCTGGACTTGATAAGTTTTCTCTCAGGACTATCAAATGTGTGTTTGTGGGTTACTCGAAAACTCAACGTAGATATCAGTATTTTCATCCACCTTCTGGTAGATATTTTGTATTTACTAATGTCACCTTTTTTGAGTCCTTGGCATACTTTAAGGAGTCTGGTACTGAGAGAGAGTGTACTCCTCCACCGTTGCTAGTTGCGTCTGTTTCTCTACCCATTGTTGTCCACCCAACTCCAGCAGACTCATCTCTTGCAGGTATATCAGCGTTGTTAGCGACCACCACCAATAGCAGAATCAACTTCTTCCTCGAATTCAGATTCATCTCCCAATGACTTACATCTGCCTATTACTCTAAGAAAAAGTAGTCATTCCTCTACTACTCATCAAATCTCCAATTTTGTTGTCTATAATTCTTTACATTCACAGTTTCATACCTTTGCCTTGTCTTTTTCTTTTGAGAACATAATTTGCAAGCTCAAGAAGGTAATCTATAACTTGAAACAGAGTCCCAGAGCATGGTTTGAGAAATTCAGCCATGTAGTATTGAATAGAGGGTTCAACAAATGTGTTGTAGATCATTCAATTTTCTACACGAGCTCTGATCAAGGATGTGTGCTACTTGTGGTCTATGTAGACGATATTTTGATGACTGACAGTAATCAAGGAGACATTAAAAAAGTGAAAGAATACCTTACATCTCATTTTGTCATCAAGGATTTAGACAAACCAAGGTATTTCCTCGGTATCGAGTTTGCCTATACCAATGAAAAAATGATATTATCCCAAAGAAAGTATGTACTTAACCTTCTTCAGGATATCAGACTCTTGAGATGCAAATCAGAGAGCACTCGCATTGAGTAATTACCACCCTTTTGCTATTGGATGACCTAGGACAGTATAAGAGGTTGATTGACAAGCTCATTTACTTGACATTGACCAAGTCGGATATCTCATACACTGTCAGTTTACTGAGTCAATTCATACATGAGTCAAGGAAAGTATATTGAAGTGGAGCTTTACAGATTCTTTCCTATGTGAAAAGTTTTCCAGGAAAAGATTTATCAAAGGAATGGTCATGTGAATGTTATGACAAATTCATATTCAGGAGGTCGAGGGGATAAAAAGTCTACCTCTGACTTCTGTACATATGCAGGAGAGAACCTTGTCACATGGAGAAGCAAGAAACAGAACGTGATGTCACGTTCCAGTGCTGAGGCAGAGTACAAGTCCATGACACAAACCATATGTGAGATGGTGTGAATCAGTTCTCTTATTTCTCTTATTTCTGATTTTAGCTTATCACTTGAGGTGTCAATGCCAATGTTCTGTGATAATTAGGCGGACATTTTCATTGCTAACAATCCTACATTCCATGAGTGCATCAAGCATATCGAGGTCTACTGTCACTATGTTCGAGATATGGTGTTGAAAGAGGTATTTAAATCTCTATGTACCAAGCTGGGTCTTCTTGATGTGTATGCTTCAGCTTGAGGGAAAGTGTTAGAGTATAATCTTATTGAGTATATAGGTTAGTGAGTTATTAGATATCCATTTAGGTCCCTTAACCCTCTCTATATATGTAACTCTCTTCATCTAATAAGAGTATGATTTTTATCTCTTAATAACAACAGTTACAGTAGGTTTTGATCATGCAAAAATGTTGATTCCATTAAAAAACCCAAATATATCCACAGTCAAAGCATCTAAAATGGCCTTGAAATGTATAATTCAAAATTGATGCATTACTTCATTGAGACACTAGAACATTATATTCCTGGACTATAAACTCCTAAACTCTTTGAGCATTGAGAGAATGCGATAGATCTAGTCAAGTGACTCTTCTTCCTTGTCTAAGTACTTTTATGGCAAGCTAAGGACAGGTGGGCTTAAGTTGTTACCAAGTATCAATTGTTTTACAAGCACCAATAGTCTCAAGTCTAAACCTTGGGATATGTAGATTTTCAAGTTATCCATTCCTTAAATAGGATAGTTTTCTTATTAGATAAGATATGACATCTGTTTGTCTGGGTGGGAACCAATTCTTTGAGGTCAAATGATCAATAAACCCAAAATATTACATAATGTTTTCTTGGATAACGTAGAATAAATCATTAATTCTTATCCAATAATTTCCTTTTATAAGAATCCACAAATAAGTGGGTGTTTCGTTATTGTGGCGTTAATACAATATTTTCAGACAAGAATTTCCCTTTTTAAAAAGGAAGTTGTATTAACAAATAATTAAGCAGAGGCCTAGCAAAGGAAAGGAATATCAAAATTAAACAACGTCTTAATCCCACTAATTACTTATCTTTAAGGGATCATTCTTCTCTTACGTTCTGCAGGTTGTAGTTCTCTGGCTTAGCTTTCGTTAGAAACCTCTCTATGCCTTCTGAGTTCTAAGTTCTAACTTCCTTTAATCAATTAGTCTTATGCCTCAGAGCTCTTTAATGCACAGGAGCAAATAACAAGACAAAGATATATCATGAAAAAATGATGGGAATGGAGATAAGTTGGCATTTTGACTATTCAACTATGTTCCTTGTGGCGCACAATAGAACTCTCAAGGATTGATTTTATGAGACTAGGAGACTTATATTTTCAACTATGTCGTGTTACCTTTATTCAAGCTGTAAGCAGCATTCAACTCGAGTACCCTATAAGCACATCGACCTGAAGCTTGTGAAGGTGTGATTTTTCTTAACACCGATTTAAGTACATTTTGATCTCTGGCTATGATTTTCTGGGTAATCTGCAGTCATACTATTATACCAGGTATGCCCGGACAAGCCCATTTTCAGATGTTAATTTAATCGTTGAAATTCCATAAGTCCTTCTTTCGATGTAGAATAAGAAAAGTAATAATAAGTGAAAAGTGATATTAGTATTCTGATAGTATTGTTATTCAATTTGGAAGTGATTTTTTTTTAAAAGGTAAATAAATGTGTATAAGGAGATATTTTGATTTACATGAAAAGTAGAATAAGCATCAGAATAAGTGTTGGAGTAAGTGAAAAACATATAGATTAATAATAATCAACTTGATTATTAAGATATATATCTACATTAAAATATGTATAAATTATATTATATATATATATATTAATTTTTAGACAAAAAAATAAACACACCGTATATATATATATGTGTATGAGAATAGCTTAACAGAATAACTTTAGTTCATCTTTCTAGCGGAATAGCTATTCTGAAATAAGTAAATCAGATTAGAAATTACTATGCAGCTTTTATTCCACTTTTTGACTTACCAAGGATTACTATTCTAATTTTGCCTTTTATTCCTACCTTTATTTCAGAATCCAAACATGGGCTAAAAAAATATATGATCACAGTACCCACGAGAAACTTCCAACAAGTCTTTCAATTAAATACATTCTAGAAAGAAGGTTTGTAATTCAATATTTTCTAATAATTGAATGGTGTTTAGAGGCTACCATGACTATAAATATTCCAGAAATAAACACCATAAAGGAGATCTTCAACTGCAAAATGTAAAAAGATCCAATCGAGCTTTTGCAGGTAATGTCACATAGCAGTCTTTACCTAAATAATAATTCACCGATTGCTTACCATGTCGCATAAAAATCAACCAAGACTGGTTTCCTGGACTTTTCCAGTAGCTCATCAAGTGACGAAAACATCTGTTTCTTAGCTTCAACCTGCGACAGAACAGAAATACATCAAATATTTGGTATCGTATTTAACGCACACGACATTAGATATTTGGTTAATTATTTAACTCATGTGCTTGAGATTGTATAAAAAAACAATCATGCTGGGTATGTTTATTATTATTATTATTATTGTCAAGCAAGACTACAAATCCCTTAAAAAATGACGCAAAGCCTGGGTGTAGTTGACCTGAAGTGCCAAATCGAACAGATACACCAAGATAACACCTTATTCTCATAGTAACAGAAAGAATTTACATTTGAAGCGCCATTTCTAAGAATACTAAGCACAAAGAAAAAACTCCCGATCCATATGAGGAAACTGATAGGAAAACAACAGCGACAAGAACAACAACAACAACTTAAACAACTGGCCACCATCAATTCAGCATGCATATAAACAACAATCACAGATTACAGTTCGAAACTCATTCACACATTCAAGACTGACCTTCGGAAGAGCCCGGCGTTGCGGGGCAGCGGAGAACCCCTTGTTCCTGGGTCCAATCACACGGAGCGAAGAACACCCGAGGGACCTGGAGGCGGAGAGCCTGGAGGCCTCGGCGGAGATCGAGCGGCCGAGGTTGCACGAGGACACCGCCAAGCTTACCGCCATTTTGCTGGTTCCTAGGGTTTATTCTGCTTCGTCTCCCCTTCTTCTTCCCAGAATGTAGAGTAATAAATGATAAGTAACAGGTAGCGTGGAGAAGATATCAGAGGAAGGCGGACAAGCAAAACCCCCGTGCACTACGCAGCTAAGATTAGGCGACGACGCCGTGAAACACATTATTTGACGTTGACAAAGTGTGCTGGCTTTATATTTATGCCAAGAGATATGAGCTAAAGTATCCCCATAAATACAACAGTCACATATTTAGTACAACCATACGAAGCAGAGACATACAGTTATACTCGTAGCGTATAAAATCGTGCACCGGTTGGTTGATGTTTCTATAATTTGTGTACAGTGGAGTAACTTCACTGTGTCGAGCAGGTGTCCCATCCTTAGTTCCAAACATTTCCAAACTTTGGGATGATTACCGGAAATAATTACTTTAGAAGTCACTTCCTATTAGAAGTCAAAAAAAACTTAACTTCTGGATATATGTTTCTTTCTTTTTTTTGAAAATGATAAGTTGTATTGATATTAATAGTTCCTTAGCTATGTAAATCACCATCAAGGGAATAGAATGTCCAAAATGTTACAAAATTGAAACCAACAGTTCTAGTTAAAGCCAAGGCAAAGTCTTTACTTATAATCATACATAACTTGAAATTAATACCCACATATGTCAAATGGAAAGTATAGATTGTAGAATTGACAATCCATCCTATACTTCATTTCCTTCTCCTGCAGAACTCGGTAGATGATTAGCAGGTTCATAAACTTGTGGTTGGAAAGCCTCAAAGGATCCCGTAGAAGAAGTAGAATTATTTAGAGCTTGCTCCATGGTCCATGTGTTGTGCATAGAAGAGATAGATTGAAGAAGTTCTTCTTTCTTGAACCCTGTTGCAAAATTTTCTGTCCAATGATGCATTAGAGAAATGATATCGAAAAGGATTACTATGTGAGACTTGTAATTGTCTTTAAAAATTCTGTTGTTTCTCTCCTTCCAAGTCAGCCAGAGGATGATTTGGATCAAAACAACCCAATCATGCTTATTTAGGTTAAATCTAAGCGGAGGTACAGAATTAAATAAATCAACAATTTTAGTGTAACCAGGATACAAATCAGAGGTTAAGAAGAATCTCCATATATGCCAGGTAAAAGAGCAATTAATAAATAAATATGTATTGGTCTCTCTATGCATATTGCATAGTATACAAGTTTCTGGACCATTCCACCCTCTTTTGACTAAGTTTTCCTTAGTTAAATTCTTATTATATAAAACCATCCAAGAGAACAACTTAACTTTTAAGGGTGCCCAGCTTTTCCAAATACCAGAGTATAAGGAGAAACGAATGCCACCATCATTTAGGATTTTATAGCAAGAATTAACAGAGAAGGCATTATCTTTGTTTGGCAACCATAACAGGATGTCTCCACCAGGCACTAGGGATATATTTTGCATTAAGTTAACTAGTAAGTCTGCCTGAGATTGGAGCAATATATGATCACCCGAGAGTATCTTGGATTGATCAAAAAGTTTATTGAAATCAGTCCTATAAAGATTCATAGTTTGCTTAATTGATGCTTTCTTAAACCTTGTTACAGAGAATAGCTCAGGAAACTGTAATTTTAGTTTGACCCCATTCCACCACTTATTTTCCCAAAATAGTGTATTAATACCACTATGAACCTGGAAGGTGGTGAAGCAATTAAGAATATCAAAACAATTTTTCATGCTTTGGCAGAGAGGAGAGCAATTATTAACAG
>JAMKQA010122259.1:0-28473 GCA_024699735.1 Posidonia australis | reverse complement strand
TAAACATGTGTTTTGCAAGGATTTTATGAATGAAAATGAGGTTTTGTGAATGTTTTGCAAAGAAAATTGCATATGGTTTTAAATGAATGGAAAGAGAATTGTAGGAACCACAAGGGAACCAGGACTTACCGACGAGGTAGTGAGACCTCAAGATATGTCGGGGACGTGTCCTTGGTTGTGGTTGCCGAGTTTGCGGTCCAGGGTAGGAGCCTCGAGACTGTGGTGGTACTGTAGGCCCGGGGTGAAAAAGACCCGGACTACCCTCAGTGTCGGTGCTGTAAAGGGCTGGGGTCAGAGTCTCCAGTTACTCGGGCACCAGGGTGTCTCTAGGACGTACTCCGTGCTTGTACCAATGAGGGTACATTTTGAGGCTGCGGTCGGAGCGGTTGAACTCCAGTACGGGGTGGTTCACCACGGCACTGCAGTGTGGGTGTGGTGATATGGAATCCTCACCAGCTGCTTGTGGCCAGGTCGATCGCCTGTGGCTTGGGTGATGCGACCAGTATGGATATGGAAATAATAGATTTATGTGGTTTTGTGTGTGTGGTCTAGTTTCTAGTCCGGGTTGTGGCAAATTGTGCCTTTGGTTTTTAAATGATGTTTTGGGTTAGGAAACTAGATAAAATGATTTGTTTTCTCCAATGTTGAGAATAAAGGCTTTGAAAGAGCATGAGATTTGAAAGAAAAGAAAAGTAAAGTTTGAAAAGACATTGCTTTCTGAGTTTTAAGAATTGTATATAAGGGTTTAAAATGATGTTTTCTGGCAAGGTTTTCTGTGTTTTTGGTGTTGTTTTTGGGACACGTACTGGGTGGCATTCTTGTCACTCACGCGTGTTTTCTTGTCTCCTTGTTTTCAGGTGCTGAGCTGTAGGAGCAGTCTTCTCTGGTGCAACTTTTCGAGCTACACTTGCCGCATACAGGTCTGGGTAGTTAGATTTATTTATTTTAATATTGCTACTTAGTTGCCTTTAATTATGTTTGAGTAGTTCTTATACTGTTGTGTAGCATTGGGGTGTTACACGTGCGTATGTGTTGTTTGTGGTGGAATGAATGCTAAGGCCTGTATCTGATGCAAGGATACAAGAATGACAGTATGCCGTGTTGGACGTGGTGTTGCGTGTAGGAGTAACAACTGTTGAACTGGTATGGCCGGGTTTACAGGCCGTTGTACTCCCGTCAGTCTAAGAGGTTCACCATCAGTAGATAGAGGAATATGCTGTGTGTACAGTGGTGACGATACTAATGGCAAAGAAGTGACGCCTGTTGTCGAGACAGTGAGAAGCTATGACGGCGGTGGTGGTGTGACTGGTGCAGCATGAAATGCCTGAGCAGGCGGAGATGAATCTTCAAGGACAGGACAGACAGGCGTAGTCAAAGTAAGATTTAAAGAAAGGCCATGCTTTGCAGCCTCTATGTCAGAACTAGAAATTGCTGAGACTGCACAGTAAGAGAACCATCTGTAGCAGTACCGAGGACTGGAAGAGTAAGAGGAAGGGATGTCAAAAGAGACTAGAAGTTTAAGGATCTTGCGGGTTGAATTCCTACAGATGAAGTAATCGCAGTCAGCTGTGTGTTAAGTGGAGCTGAACCAACTGAAGGACATTATCTGATTAGATGCCCTAGTGGTGGTCACAGTAACTGCCTCAGTCACAGGCTCCAGACCAATGAGGGTCTGTCAGTGTCCCGAAACTGGAGGATAGGGAACTTCATGTGCCTGGAAATGGTTGTTATGGAGTACAGGTGAAGTGACAGATGTCAAAATAAAGGAGGAAGGGCGGAAACAGGGATCCCTTCCGGAGCAACTGGTATAAAGGTCTCTGAGGCTCGTTGAGCCATAATGGACCGCGAACGGGTAAGGATGAGACTGCGATTGCAAACTGGAGGACGACACCTACGATGAGTTATTGTCGGAAGTGACAGATAGCTCAGGGAAAGACAGTTGTGAACAATGTCTCAAGACTGAGGTCACTGAAAGGAACTCCATGGCTCTGGCCTAGGAATTCACACACAACACTATACTTGACAGAGGAAACAATCTAACGTGTTAGCGAAGAAGAAAAGGCAGAACAATAGAAGAAACAAGTGAGCTATGCAATTGTTCGTTAGGGTGGTATGAATGACACACATGCACATGAATGTTACTAATATGTGCTCTCTCATCATGCATGTCCCGCACGAAGTTGACCACACGGGACGCACTCATGGGTTTAGGTTTTGACTCTGGTTAGAAAAGTAAGATTCCCATTCTTAATCTTGGCCAAAGCGTAGGTAGTGAACCGGTTGTGTGTTAGTGGCCTCGTCTCTTGCAGTAGCATGGAACTGTACCCTCTACTAACACTGATACGACTCCAGATAATGGGAGATAAACTAGCAACACGTCTTATGCCAAAGCTCTAGAACAGACTACTAGAATTGTCCTTCGCAAACTGTAGTGGACTTAGAGGAGAAAATGCATACTCTATATAATCAATCATGCAATATGCTTTTGTGCCTTTTGCTTGTGTTTATTAAACCAAAGAGATTTGTAAGCATTTGTCTCTAGTTATGTCTTATTATTTGTTTGTCTGATTTTGTGTGTTTTATTTTAACTAGGAAGGGAGGCAAACATGTCTCTACTCTCCTAATCATGGCAAATATAAAAAAAGGGAAGAAAACACACACTGATGGCATCTAAACACTCAATCAGCAAGCAAAAGGCATGAGCATGACATGTGTTGGTGTAGTGCTCATAGGTAAGTGAAGAAAAGCAAACATCAAAAAGGCATGAATTAAGTCATGTGTATGTACTATAGCATAGTAATTATGTAAAAAAGCATGTACAATCAAATATGTACAAACAAGTAGAACAAGTAAATAAATACAAAGTGTACAGATCAATGACAATCAAGCAAGAAAACCAATACGAAAGTCAGAATCTGGTTATCCATAGCGGAGTCGCCAATTCTTGTGACCATGTCAGTGGAATCCTGCACGACTACAAGGTGTGTGGAAACACACGATGAGTCTAGATATGGTCACAGCGAAGATGGTGAATCCGAAGAAGGAGACTAGACTCGAAAACACCAACGAAGGATAAGAAAAGGATAAGGAAAGGAGTCACCACCTAGTCTTTTAATAGAAAGACGAGGAAAACCAAATACAAAGGAAAACCTAAAGAAATCAAGGTGAAGAAAACACATGTATGCTCCGTGTCTAATGGATGCAATGTACAAATCAATGTGGGTCAGTGAAAAGGTAAGGATTCTTGTTACGTATGGGAAAGGTGTTAGGCACCTCCATGTGCCCGAAGAAATCGATCTTTCTAGGGTTCCTACTTGTTACTGATCTAATGTGTGTGTGTGTATGTGTGTGCCTACTCAGAATGCACATGCTTAAGATGAAAGCAAAAATATGTCAAATCAAAGAGAAGAAATGAATAAAAAGAAAAGAAATAATAAGGAAAATAATCTGAAGGACAATATAGGTATTAAAAATGCTACTTTACTCTACGCCCTTGAGCGATGAGGAAAATCGTGAAAATCAGAAATATTCGGAAAACGTCACGCAAAACAGCTGAAACTTGAGAAATCCGAGAAAATCAAATGTGAGAAAATAATCCTTATTTGGGTCCATGTCGACATTGTCAAGCTTGTTAATGTACGCCCTAGGACAATAAAAACTCAAATCAAATCCAAAATCATGAAAATCAGAAGAAATCTAGAAAATAATGTGAAAACTAAGCTAGAAATAAGTTCGAAATGCGTGCATGATGCAAGAAAGTAAGTATGCGAATACATGCAAGAAAAAGGATAACAAAATGTACAAAATGAAAACATTGGTGAAATATATAAATTTCCAGGGACCTCTATGCAAAAATTACATGTCCTGAGTAAAGGTTGAGATTCCAAGGCTAAATCAATAAAAATGTTTATGAAAACACATTTTATGCAGTTTAAAGGAAGTTAGGGGTTAATGTGTAAAACTGTGCATTTTTTTGATAAAATTAGGATTCTTAGGGACCAATATGTAATTTTGCCAGTAAAACATGTGTTTTGTGTAATTTTGAAGAAATTAAGGGTTAAAAGTGCAAAATAGTAGTCAAGGATGAAAACATGAAATTCCAAGGATTGATTTACAAATATGTCATAAAAACTAAATTTAGTAAAGTTTAGGGTTTAAAATGAAATTCTGTGTACATTTGAGTAAAAATTTGAATCTACAGGGTTAGATTTGCAATTGTACCAGAAAATCATGCATTTAGAATAATTTTGATGAAGTTCAGGGTTTTTTGTGCAAATTATGGACTTAAAATGAATGAAAACTAAATCAGAGGGTTTTATGTCAAAATTTAAAGGCTGTGAAATATTAAAAGCAATTTACAAGGATGACATTACAATTTTACAAAGCAAAACATTATTAAAATGATTAAAAAACTAATGCAAGGATTTAAATGAAAAATAAAAGGACCTAAACACAAACAAAATAAAAGACAAAGTTTATTCTAAAAGAAGTTAAAAAAAAAAAACGGATCGACAGCCGTCGGCAACAGTACTTTGCCGTCGACGGTCATCTGGGAAGCCATTCAAGGCTTCCCCGACGCCTGATGTGGTATCCAAGCACCCTGTGAGTAAGAGAGAAGAAAAAGGGACAGATCCAGTGGCTCTGATCTTGCGACCAACGGTCGAAGGTCTCCTCCTACCTCCCTCGTCGATGTTGCGACTCCAGTGACGGTCTTGGAGAAGAAAGAGCGACTAGAGGCAGCAGTGCGGTGTTTCTGGGTTTCAAGAGGACTGAGAGTGTGGAGAGGAGCGTTTCCCACCGCTCGGAGGCAAGAATGGTGCCGTTCTTCTTCCTCTTTATGCTCTGTGTTGACTCCAACGATGGTGACTGCGGGGTGCGATCGAGGCTCAAGGCGGGGTTTTGTGGCTTTCGGAGTCTAAGGGGAGAGTAGAGGAATGTGTTTCGATGGTCGGAAGGGTGTTGCAAGGCAAAAGAGGCCCGGTTGACCCCTTCTAGGGGTCGTCTTCTTCGACGATGGCGGGGCTGCATTCGGCGGCTCTCTTTCAGCGGCTTCCAAGGTAGAGGAGAGGCTTCTAGAGTGGAGGAGGAGCAAGAAGGGACCGAGTTTAATCAAACTAGACTCATAAACATGGTTCTAAATGTCGATTTTGTGTCGGACTTCGATAAATTGAAAAATAGACACGTGTTGGAGAAATATCGGTATGTCGGAATCGTGTCGGTGGAAACACAGTAAAAAAAATTTACATTTATTTAGAAAACTTCCATTTCGATATCGTGTCGGAGTCATGTCGGTAAATTGAAAATAAGACACGTGTCGGAGAAATTTCGGTGACACGCGTAGACATTTAGTACCATGCTCATAAAGGCACGAATCAATGGATTCGTGCCCCAACCTTTTTTGTTGGAAAATTGGGTCTAGTGACCCATAAATTCCTGATTCCGGCCATGGAAGTTGCCAGACTCTACTGGAAACATCTCAGGGAGATGGAGGAGGACCTAGGAAACTAAAATAGAAGGAAATTGAGCTATGATCGGGGTATAGCTGAGTTGACAGTGAAAGTGGCCGTCGGAGCTCGCCAGAAACGTGGCTGGAGCTGGCCTGAGCTTTGATTTTTCTCCTCTCTGAGCCTCCTCACTAATCTGAGCTTCCTCTAGTTGCTCTGGTTGGTGAGTTCTCCTTGAATTCTCTCCTCTCAAACTTTTTCAAGCTTTTTTCTCCCCTTTTTCTCTTACAAATGAGGATACTTATAGCTTACAAATGGCTAGGTTGTTAGGATTGTTAGGGTAGTTTTTTATGGGTTGTTGTAGGTAGTTAGAAGTTGTTACAAGTTGTTATAGGTTGTTAGGATGAAGGTGGGAAGTGGTTAGGTTTGTTTAAGTGGTTAGCGGTTGTTATAAATTGTTATGGTGGAGTGGAAAGTGTGAAGTGATTAGTGTTTGTTAAGGTGGTTAGAGGTTGTTATAGGTTGTAAGGATTTTAGATTATGAGTTGTACATGATAGGCTCTTACAGCTAAAGGTCACTGACATTGTCGTCACTATCTCTTATTTCACTCCTACATGTATGAGTGTCCTTTTGACATCAAGAGATTCCTATTGGATAATTTATTCTGGTACCTTCTCTCATATGTAATGTACAAAAACCTTGTTTACTCATCTATTTCAGTTGTCTGATATTAAGTTTGTGACCATCGTTGATAGTCGGTCTTGTACAGTTTCTGGGGAAGGGGTTGTGCAGGTCTCTTCCCAGCTTTCTTTGTATAAAGTTCTATATGTACTTAATTTCCCTGTAAATCTTCTTTCCATTAGTGTAAAATACAAAACAGTTACTTTGTTATGTCACATTTTTTTCCTTTTTATTGCACATTTTAGGATTTACAAACGGAGAGAAGGATTAGCTTGGACCATAAATAAAGAACTGGTGTGTACCTATTGATCAATGATGATATACCACAAGGATTAGTATTGGTTACGTCCACCTGTGAACCTTTTTCATTGTGGCACTACCAGTTAAGTCATATATCCCACCAAAAGCTGCAACAAGCATTACCATGAATTTCAGTTTCTCTTTTCGAGTGTGAATCTTGTCAGTTGGGTAAGTACCATCGTACTTTCTTTAAATAGTTACGTCTTGTGTCCAATCTTAGTTTATTAAGGTAGTGCATTGTGACATCTAGGGTCATGTCAGAGTCCCATTTGTGTTTGGTCATCGTTATTACATTGTATTTATTGATTATTCTTTGAGTGTCTTGGGTATATTTGCTTAAAGATCGTGGTCATATTTATGATGTATTCAAACTTTTTTGCTGAAATAAAAAATCAATTTTATGCTACTCCTAAGTGTTTGTATACTGATAATGCACTGGAATTTGTTCAATACAAGGTCGAGTCTTATTGTGCATCCTTAGGTATTTTACATTAGATCACTTGTCTTCACACCTCTCAACAAAATAGGGTGGTGGAATGCAAGCACAAGCATATACTTGATGTTATCCGTACCATCATATTCCACATGAAAGTTCCAAAACACTTCTAGTCAGATGCTGTTCTTACAGCCATATATCTCATAAATAGGATGCCTTTCAACCTTTTAAGAGGTGAAATTCCTTTGCGGCGTCTTCAAAAGAAAGCTACATTGTTTTCTTTAACCTCTAAAGTTTTTAGGTGTGTTGCCTTTGTCTAGGATCTTCCCTTCAAATTTGATAAATTATCTCCTAGAGCACATAAAGTGTATTTTTGTGGGGTATTCGAGAACTCAACGTGATTATCGGTATTTTCACCCTCCGTCTGGTCAATAATTTGTATTTGTTGATGTTACATTTTTTGAGTCAGTGAGTTATTCTAAGGATTCTATGTCTGTGGGTGAGTCTGTTCCTCTTTCATCTGCTGTTGAGCCTCGTGTTGGAGATCCCTAGGACACCACTATGGGTCTGTCAGACCCTCCTCGTCCCTTGCAGGTATATTGGTGCCATCAGAAACCATCAGTACCTCCTGTGGCAAAATTGGCCTCCTTTGTGAATGCAAATCCTCTTTCGACTTAAATCTTCTCATTGCTTTGCGAAAAGGTATTTGTTCTTCCATTGTTCATCTAATCTCTAATTTTGTGTCCTATGAATCCTTCCATTCTTGTTTCCTTGCCTTTACCTTGTCTCTCTCTTTTGAATCTATTCCTAGAAATCATTAGGAGGTATTCCTATTTTCGTAATGGAAGGCAGCAATGGATGAGAAGGTAGCTACGTTAGTAACTCGTGGTACTTGGGAGTTGGTGACCCGTCTTGTTGGAACTAATGTAGTCATTTGTCGATGGATTTACACTGTCAAATACAGAGCTGACAACACTATTGACCGCTACAAAGTTAGATTGGTGGCTCGAAGATTCACTAAGGCACACGGGATTGATTATGACTAGACATTCTCTCTAATTACCTGTCTCAATTCTATTAGGGTGATTTTGTCTATTGCTATCAACAATTCTTAGGATCTGTGTCTGTTAGATGTCAAGAATGTATTCTTATATGATGATCTAACAGAGTTTGTACTTTCGAAGTAACCTTCAGAATATATTGCTCAGGGGGAAAACAAAGTATACAAGTTATAGAAGACGATTTATGGTCTAAAGCAGAGTCTCAGAACATGGTTTGACAAATTCAACAAAGTGGTGATGAATGAGGGCTTCCAGAGATATGTTGTTAATCACTCAGTTTTCTAGAGAAAGGTTGATCGTGGATGTGTGTTGTTTATAGTTTATGTTGATGATATTCTGGTGACTGGTAATGACAAATAAAGCGTAAAAGAAGTGAAAGAACACCTTAGGATACATTTTGTCATTAAGGACATGGGAAAGCTCAGGTATTTCCTCGACATGGAGTTCGCTTCTGTAAATGGAAAAATGATATTATCTCAGAGGAAATATGCACTTGATCTTCTTCAGGAAACAGGTTTTTTGGGATGCATACTAGAGAGTACTTCTATTGAGCAGTTTTTACCTTTATGGAATACTAGTTTAGAGTTGTTAGAGGACTCGGATCAGTACAGGAGGTTAATTGGCAAGCTCATGTATTTGACAGTGACTCAGCTAGACATTTCCTATGTAGTTAGCTTACTTAGTCGGTTTATGCATGAGTCTAGAAAGATACACTAAAGTGGAGCCTTGTGTGTTCTTGCCTATGTCAAAATGCTCCAGGTTGAGGTTTAATATACTAGAAAAATAGCCATGTGAATGTATGATGTATTCAGATTCAGGATATGCAGGAGATCGAGGAAATAGGAAGTCTACATCTGACATCTGCACTTATGGAGGAGGAAACCTTGTCACACGACGTAGTAAAAAACAGAATGTGGTATCATGATCTAGTGTAGAGGCAGAATATAGGTCCGTGGCACAGACAGTGTGTGAGATGATATGGATCAGATCTTTCCTATCAGAACTTTGTTTTTCATTTGAGATACCAATGTCGATACATTGTGACAATCATGCAGTCATTTTCATTACCAATAATCTCACTTTCTATGAGTGTACCAAGTATATCAAGGTCGACTGTCATTATGTTCAAGATATGGTAATGAAAAGAGTTATCTCTGCCTCTTATATTAAATCATCTGAGCAATTGGCTGATGTCTTCAAAAAAGAATTGAGTGTAGGGTTGTTTAAGTCTGTGCATTAAGTTAGGATTGATTAATATGTATGTTCCAACTTGAAGGAGAGTGTTAGAGTTCTCTTATTATCATGTATTAGGTGTAGTGGGTTATTAGATATCCATTTAATCTTGAATATCTTGTAACTCATATAAGTATGTAACTATTCACTATTAAATAACACTAGACTCTATTATTCTCCTTTAATCTCAACATATCACTCGACCAATATAGTGCATATCCACTTGTAGTTAACTACACTTATTCTTTTAAGGCAAGCAACTAAGTTTCATGTACCACAAGATACTAATGCTTACATTTTCTCATCCATAGTTGCTTTCTAGTGTGGACAAAGGAGTTCGTCTTGGTAGTTCCTAGGAATAGTCTCTACAAAGATGGAGAAGACAAACCGGTGAAGATGATCATAGGAAACAAATGTATAGGTAGGATGAGTGGTAATGGAATGTGTACTTCTTTGGAGGGTATAAGAAGGTGAAGGTTTAAGGATGACAGATCCATAGATGTAGAGATCCGATTTGGCTCAACTAGAGGTGGCTGAGGTGGCCACTGATGACAATGATAAACCTATAATGGACGAGGCAAACGTTGCTCCATAGATGTATCATCATTCTGATTGGTAGGAGCACTTGTAGATGGCGAGATACGAATGCCACTTGGAGAGGACTCATTGGACTCAAAATAGGACTTGGACTTTGAAATGTGACGTCGATAGACATAAAATACCAATGACTAAGAGGATGGTAACACGTGTAATCCTTCTAAGCCCTAAGAGACATTTGAGTGCTAACTTGTTAAAACCTGGAGTGAGACCTTGAACAAAGATAACACAACTAAATATTCTAGGAGGTAGAGAAAACAACTCTTTATCCAGACAAAGTCGTCTAAGAGATACCTCTCCTCTAAGTAGAGGGAAAGGCATTCTATTAAGAAAGTATACAACAATAAGAACAACATTAGACTACAAATATTTTCGTACTTACATCTGTAGTGTAATGGTGCGAGTCATATCTAGAACGTGTCTGTGTTTCCGTTCGGTCACACTATTTTGATGAGATGTCTATGCACAAAAGGTCTGATGAAGAATACTTAAATATGGATAATAACTCTAAAGATCATTTTGTATAAATTCGAAGGCATTATTAGTACAACAAATTTTTGGAGTAACAGTAAACTAATTTATTATTTTTGCAAAGAAATTTCTAACAACATCAAAGACATAAAGCCTATTTTTAAGAAGATAGACCTAAAATACTTTAGAATAATTATCAGTAAATACAATATAATATCTAACTCAAGAACAGTCGATACACGACCTAGACTCAACTAAAAGACTGGATTGATACTCACGAAAGAGCCTATTGAAGTTTCTAATTAGTTAGGTGACCCAAACGATAATGTCATAAAAGAGGTGACTCCATTGATGAAGCAATAGAGACAAGTTCACAAGATATCTCATGATGAGCCAATTGGTATACCTTATGTCCATGTGTACAGTTCAAATCAATCTTCCTCTCTGTCTACAAATCTTGAAAAATACAATCGAACGGAAAAGAGGTCACACAATAATATAATTACTTTGTTATGGCACTCATGGATAATAAATTAACAGGCAAGTACATATAGGATTTTGTCAATATGAATTTGAAAGGAAGTTTGAACAAGCCTTTCACCATATACTTGACAACTACAACCATCGGTAATAGCAATTGAGCGTATATTAGACATATGGGAAGCGTAAGTGAAAAGTTTTCGAGTACCTTACATATGTAAAGAGGCTTTAGGGTCTATTATCTAGGAATTATCTTTAAAAGCTAATAGAGCATTGGTACCTGAAATGGTGGCATAAGAGTTAGTAACAGTGGACTAATCAATTTGCATCTGAAGGAACTTGTCATAATTTTCTATCACGATGGCAATTTTTGTGCTTTTGCTTTAGAGGCTTTTCAACTGACATGCTGTATTGAACATTTCTTTGAGTGTGCTCGTTCAACTATTGCTTTGGGACTTAACTTGGGAATTGGTCGCAGGGTTGACTGATGCAAATCAGAGGAGGCTAGAGTCAATGTCGACTAATGGCATAGCCAATTTATTTGGCAGATGTATGTGTTTGGATTTCGTGCTAGAGATACATGCCTTCATATATATTGGTTGTGTCTGTGAGATGTGCTACTTCTTCGATTGATCTACTGTTGCACATTTGCTTTTCTACGTTTGACTGTGCTATCCTTGCATGCCTACAGTGGTGTTTGTAGAACTTATTATGTTGAGAAGAGACAACTGATATGCTGCTAACCCCATAAATCTGAGCGATCCCTTGGTCCGAAAGGCAGCTGACATGCTTTTAGTGGATGGTAACAAACCAAAGAACTTGGTTGTTGCCTACCCATGTTGGCAGGTATTCCAATGCGTACTCGATCAGAAAGTAGCTGACATGTCCCTAGTTAAACATGTCGAATCTAAGATCTTGATTGTACTGGAATCATACTAGTAGGTGTCCTAATGTGTGCTTGACCAGAAAATAGCTAACATGCCATTGGTTAGAGGTGTTACATCTGAGATTAGTTGGTGTCTTCTTGATGTGTGTTTGACCAGAAAGCAGCTGACACCTCTGACCTAGAGATTTTAACCAGAAGGTAGATGAAATGTCCTTGACTTGATGCTTTACAGGATCCTGCACTATGGTATAAAGCAAGCAAAGAGTTTCAAGCAACTTGATTAATTAGGGGCGATTATCTTGTTTGTTTGCCCTCGGTTATCTTGAAAAGTTTAATACTTGCTAAGAAGGAAAAGACAAGTCTTTGACTCCCCAAACCCTATCAAGAGTCTCAAGCTGTAGTCTTGGGTGGTAATGCTGCTCAAGCTCGCTTTAATGATGGGAAACATTTGGTGGTTTGTGGATTAGGTTCCATGTCAAATTCCATAGGGTCTTACACCTGTTGTTTTAAAGTTTACAAATTTCTTTTCTCCCTTATGGACGTTTGGGTTCACTGTATCCCTCATGGATAGCTGGGTTCACTTTATTTCTAACTTAGAGGTAATAGGCATTGGATCGAGCTGAGGGGCTTTTATTGCAAGAAAGGGATGACTAGTTCCTTTGGAAGTGTGGGTTTTCTAGGCATATACTTTGACTCCTCTCTTTGGTATGTCATAGGAATAGAGTTCTCTTATGCGTCCTTCTTTCCAAGGTTGACTTCTATGTTCACCTTTTTTCTTCTTTATTTCTTTTGTACCCATGCATATGTGCAGTCTTTTTTGCACACTCTTTCAATCACTTCGAGCATTTTATCTCCCTCTCAAGGTGTAGACTCCTTGTAAAGTTTGGACATTTTGTCCTGCTCTTGATGGATGGTCACTCCCTTGCCTGCATGATCATCTAGGTAATGTCAACTGAGGAGGAATAGTTCCCTTCTAATGCAGGCCTGTTTTCCTGATTTTCGTCATCAGGCAATGTTGGCATGCATATATTTTTTATTATTATTATTTTTTTGTTATATGCTAAGTTTTTTGTTTTTGTGTTTTTTGTTTTTAATAAGGGGAAAAAGGAACATTAAAGAAAGAGAATACAACAGAAAAAAGGACACGACATCGATCTCTGTTGTTCGTTGTCCCATCGTTGTCAATCGTGTCAATGATTGTGCTATTACTGATTGTACTGCTACTATCGACTGTACTGCTACTACTCATGCCACTTACTGTGTTGCTACTTATTATGTTGCTGCTGACTATGCCTTGTGCTGTTGTTGATGACGTATGCCTTTTGTTGAGGTCTAGGGTGCTTGCACTCATGAAGTCAGATTGGTGTTCGGTAAGCAGGCAAGCTCTGGGTTGGGCCCTCTTGTAGCAAGATGGGTGTGCAAATGGCATGCATTGGCTGGGCAGTCCACTGAATCACATGGATGGTGACTCTACCTCCATGAGTGTCCTTCGATAGAGTTGTGAAAGGAAAGGAGAGGATACTACACCAATGAGATCAAAAGGATCTCTTAAGGAAGAAATGAAATCAGAAAGGACAGGAGTGATGAGATGAACCCTTAATGTCCCAGCAGCCTTGGAGCCTGCATACTCGAGCATGGGTTAGCTGACTATACTAAGGTATGTTGGTACTTGTGTTGGTGTAGGTGTTGCCTGCTACGTGTTGATGATAATGATCTATTTGTCAATTAAATTTTGGACGACATTCCAGAGAGTGTAGCATTTACCCGTCGAATGCTCTCGATGGTTCGATGGAATTTGCAGAATAAGCTCATGTTATACAGTCATAGAAGGGGATTCAATGGTGGATGAACCTTCGAAAGTTGTAGGAATGACGTAACTTTGGGAAAGATGATATTCAACGGTTCCACTAATGGAGTGAAGTCAGTCTCTTAGCAATAGGGTCATCTCTTCTCTTGTTGCTGTCGTTGCTGAGTTGGTGCAATGAGATACATTGGCTTAACAATGGTTGTGCTCTGTGGAGTGGGTGAAGTGCTAGGTGTAGGTGCATATACTAAGTATGTCAGGCTTGGCTGGCTCATCGCATTATTAGACGCTGCTCTTAGATGGATGAATGCTACAGTTGGTTTCGACGAGTCCTTCCTTTTGGAGTAGTTGCTACCTACATTGTTGTAGTTGTCATCGCTGCTATTGTTACGCGAGGTGGTTGTCTACCTAGTGAATATGGTGAGTGCAGGAAGTTCCTTCTCATTGAGCCTTCCATGCAAATGTCGACCTTAATTAGTGATGCAAAGGAGATGATAGGTTGGACTCTAAGTAAGGTCTCAATCGTTTGCTACATTCCTCTGATAATCATTTCGACGACTCCTTGGAGGGCTTATCTCTGGCTTGGGAGACTAAGGCGTGCTAATGGTTGATGTACTTCTTGAATGGTTAGTGGAGTTTTTGTCGGGTTATGGTTAAATTCTCGCGCTCAAGAATCAAGTCTAAGTTGATGGAGTACTGATTTAAGAAGGTTTGGCTGAGGTCTTCCCAAATCTTGATAGTGATCATGTCGAGAGAGGTGAATCATTTGAGTATTGGCACCGTCAGATTTTTTTGAAACAAATGGATCAGAAGCCTCTCATCAGTCAAAAACTTTGTAAGGTCTCCGCAATACACTTTCAGATGCGAAATTAGGTAGCCTCTATCATTATATTTTTTAAATTCTGGGATGTAGAAATTCACTAGAAGTGTCGTCTTTGGAAAGTAGCAGAGGTCTTTGAACTGGCAAGACTAGTGGTCATTGTCTTACACTTAACGAAGTACACTCTCCATATCAGTGATCCTGGTAAGGAGGGCATCTAAGGTCATTATTGTCGAAATAAGTGCAGTTAAGGTAGGTGACACGTATACTGTATGGGTCGCATGATAATGCTCCTTTGGATCCATCATCACGCTTCCTGATGTCAATGCGTGAAGGCTAGTATACTCGTACAAGGGTGATGTGTGTGGTGGCATGTATGCAGCTATCTAAATCTGTTGATGCATGGGAGATGGATAGTTGGCATGCTATGCGGTATAAGGTGAAGAATATGAGAGTAGCAATTACCATACCGACATAGTGCTAGGTAATGGACTTTGTGGGTGCTGCATTCCCGTCAATTTGAAGGACTAGCCATCAGGTGGTGGAGATTGATGTTGTGTAGAGTATTGTGGAAGTGCAAGAGGTAGGAATGACGCCCTTATCGTCTAAGCTGTGAGGAGTTGCGACGATGGAAAAGGTGGAAGTGTAATGGAGTGAGCTTGTAGAGCTAGAGTGGTTTGCACTGGAACCTTAGGAGTCACAATAGGGGTGACCAAAGTAGATTAAGGGAGAAGGTCATGTCCTACTGCTTCTGTGTTAGAACCATTAGATGTTGAGCCTGCAAGACAGAGGACCCACCAATAGACGGGCTAGGAGGAAGCAATGATAGGGAACAAATACCAAAGAAGACACGAAAGTAGATTGTTTCGGCAAAGGAGATGCTAAAACAAGGATAGTAGTAGCAAGCTAGGTCCTTGGGACAAGAGGGCCTTGAAGAGGGGAGATGATAAGCAGTGCTTTTGAAACCTGAGTGGCAATCACTACGACGGACTCGATGATGGATTACAGACCGACCATGGTTTGCCAATAGTCCAAAGAAACAGGGATGGAATCCCCATGCACGTGAAATCATATGCATCAGGAAAAGGGTGAACAAAAGGTGCAATAAGGAGAGAAAGAGTAGTCTAAATCGACTTCTTCTCCAACACAAAAGGAGGGTGTGACTCGCTAACTTGCTGGACCATGGTAGATCGTGAGCGAGTACAAACGAGACTCCAGCAAAAGGCAAAAGAGCGGGACTTAAGACAAACTATCATTAAAGGCGATAAAAAGCCTAGAAAAGGATGATCAAAAAGAGGATCACAAGTGGGTACTCAAGTATCCAACTAAGGGACCCACACATCAACCTGTAAATAGACAAAACAACAACTAAACCTGGGCTCAAAAGAATGTAAAAGGTTGTTATGATGGCATGAATGTCACGTATGCAAATGAATACTCTAGTATGTGTTCTTTCACCATTTATGTGTGTCCTAGATAGGTTGTCTTTTCCGGACTCTTTTATGGGTAAATGGGTTTTCGACTTTGGGAAGAAAGTATAGGTTCCCTTCTGAAATTCCTGCTAAAGTTAGGACGGTGAACGAGTGGTGCATTGGTGGCCTTGACTTTTGCTAAAGTAATGGACTGTACCTTCTATTAACATTGACACAACCTAGACAAGGGAGAACAAGGTGGCTACTCATTCCAAGCCAAAGTTAAGGAATGTGAAAGTTGTGATTGTCCTTCTTAGATTGAATAGGACTCCAAGTATGAGAAGATGCATACTCCAGAGAGGGAATGGATGCAAACATGTCTTTAGTTTTACTTAGATGTTTTTTTTTCCTTGCAATTTTTAGATTGAACCAGAGGGGATGAGTAAACACGTCTTTAATTCTCTCTAGGATGACAAGTACGGATGAGGGAAGAAACAACCAAACATGGCATGTAATTAATACACATCATACAAAAGATATGGTCATGACATGTGCACGTGTTGTGATAATATGAAGGTAAAAGGAGAAAACATCCATTATATCAAAAGACATGAGCGTAGCATGTGCATATATTGTGACATAGCAAGTATGTAAAAGATACAAACATCCACCATACAAAAGGCATAGGACAAAGCATCAAGTAGGATATTAAATCATAGGTAAATGGTAACAAAGGAAAGGAGCAAGTATAAGCAAGGCAGCATGAAGAGAAGCAAAAAGCCATACAGGTAGAAAAAGCCAAAAGCAAGAGTTGGAGCCTAGAATCTCCAACGAAGTCGTCAGTTCTTGTGACCATGCTGTCGGGGAGGAACTCAAGGGTACATAGGATAGAATTACACATGCCAAAAGGCCACGAAGAGGGCCATGTATTCAAGGAGGATCTCGACTCCAAAACACCAAGCAAAGGGGAAAAGTAAAAGCAAATGGATAAGGAAGGAGTCACGACTTAGTATATTTAAAAACGGAAGACGAGGAAAATGATATACAAATAGGAATGTGCGAGTAAGAAAATAAGAACGCAAAACTTCAATGTCAATGGTAGAACACACAAGGTCCTTGCGGATAAAGAAGGGATAGGAACTTTTATGTCGCATGGGGAAGGGGTTAAGCACCCTCCTGTACCCGACAACATTGGTTTCTCAATGATTAATCTAGTCATGTGTGTGACATTGCACGTGTGTGTGTGTTCAATAATGTATGCCAAGAGGCAAATGCAAGATGCCATAATGGTGGAATCAAAACATGCAAGGCAGACGTTCTGAATACGGGAAACCAAAGCAAAGACAACAAACAGTGCTAAACTTGCTCTGCCAAGTTTGCTGTTCACTAGACTAAGGCAACGTGCCATGACTATGCACTAGATATATGCACTAGCTTTATGTGCTGGGTCCATGAGCTGGGAATATGCGTCATGAACCCATGCCAACCCGATGCATCTTAAAATCTATAGGTCCAAACAGCTGGCATTCATCTCACAAATTTGATGAATCCAGAAACCGATTCAAGTATGAAACCATCGAAACATGCAGTAGAGAGGGATGCGATGACGGAAATGCAAATGCAACTAAATCCAAACCGAAATCAAAACGCATTCCACAACCCAACACTCCAGCTACTGTGATGCCAAGATCTTATATTGCCGGCGAGGCAGGTGGCTGGAACGTGAGAATTCCAAGGTCGAGATCTCATTTGGAGTGTTGCAGAGGTGATGAGAGGTGGAAGCATGTGTAAAGATGGGTTGTGCCTCGTATTCAAAGGTCGGTAACCTCATGCGAAAGATGACAGGAACCCATCATTGCAGGGGAAATTCTGGGATACAAGCTTGAGAAATTCCAATGAAACTCAAACACTTGGTCAATAACATGGATGTGCAAAACAAAAGGAATAATTATGCCAACATCCAAAGTGATTTACCCGTGTTGGAGCTCGAAATGTCCCTCCTGAGATGATTCACATCAGCAGGCTTGTGCAGTGGTCTCTCTGGGTTGCAATTGCTTTGGATATGCTATCGGGAGGTGCACAGGCTTCTCAACGGTTTAGGGATCCCTTCCTCACTCATGCTCCATGGGATGCAAATGGCAGTGAAGAGGAAGGATGGGTGCTCGACAATTGGTGCTCAATTGTGTGCCTGAGGTGGAGGAAGTCTCTACATGTAAATGACCATGGCAACCTCATTATGGACGAGGTAGGGGTGGTTTTATAGATGTGCTGGGTGTTTGCCAACTGTTGGATCGTAACTACCGTGAATTGGTTGGCTTCAATGCAAGTAAGAGGATTGGATTGGGTGTTCTAAGTTTAAAGAGGGGCATGATGGTCAAGGCACATCAAGGAACATCCCAAGATCCATAACAACCAATGAGATGCTTAGAAATGCACATCCAAATGCAATTGGACGATCAAATCCTCATGCAGCAGAAATTGGCTCAGGGCAACATGCTTGAAATATGTGCCTCAAGTATGTGCCTTATTCATGTGGTTTGAAGATGTGCCTGGTTTATGCATGCCTTTCACGCATTATTGGGCTGTGCCTGTCCAGTTTCAGGGCCTATTGCTTGGATCTTTGGCTTATTACTTGTTTGGACCACTAGTTGACTTAAGGTGTTTAAAGCTTGTAATTTTGAATGCATTTATGGCGTAGGATAGGCTTGTGGTGCTGAGTGGGTTTGTCATAACTATAGCAAGTTCTTCCAGGGGAGTTCATTAATAAGTGACCACGAAATTAGAATGTCTTCACTAGTGTAGTTATATATATATAGGGGTGATCAAGTTAAATATATATATGGATGTCTACACTAGTGTAGTTATATATATATAGGGGTGATCCTCTTAGATGGATATCCAAATACCCATCTAACTATCTAATAGTGTAGATCAAGTTAAATGTGACTGGCTTCTGACTCACAAAATCCTTATTGATGTGGCCTTAGGGTAATTTTGCATGCCTTGTCCTGAAGTGTGAGATGTTCATCAGATAAATGTTCCTGTCCACAGATCCTTACTTTATTGAATGATTTTTTATCTTCTATGTCACTCAGATTTCTCTCTTTTGTCTTTACTTTTTTTTCTTGTGTGTTTTTTTTGCTTTGCAGGGCCTATTTCAGATTCTCTTTGTCTGGGTCTTTCATGTATGTGGAGATCGGAGGGGCATCATCAAGAACTGGAGGGATGAGTCTGTGTCTTGCTAGTAGTGATGGTCGAGTAATTGGGGGTGGAGTTTGTGGGCCTCTTATTGCTGCAGGACCAGTGCAGGTAGTTACAAGACTACTTCCTTATTTTCCATATGAAGTTCTAAATTATCTAATCCAAACAATTCCATTCTAGGTGATTGCAGCTTCCTTCATGGCAAGCATTGATATGAAGGATCTTAGCACTGGTACGAAGGGGTTTTCTAGAAGCAAATTATTAACATCAGAACTGATTGGATCAAAATTAGACCAGCCTAGCAGTTGTAAATTCAATGATCATTTCATAGCCTTTAAAGGAACTGATGATCGCCCAATTGCTGGAATTGGAAACAGCAATGCACTACATTCTCGAGGAACACATGGAGCTTCCTGGTTTTCAATGATGGGAGAGGTAAATATGTTGAGTTTGCAATCTTGAATTGAATAGGATTAACACCTCTATAATTTTTTGGTTTCTTTGTTCACAAGTTGTTCCTAGAAATGTTCATAGTTATTATCTAAATCTATTGATGATGTATTTTTCTGTGAAAATACCCTTATGTTACTTTTGAAGTTCAAGTATCAATATACATTCCTAATTTGCTACCAATTTCCCAGTGGGTTTCGTCTTGAGAAGTGTAAAGACTGTGACAAAATATTTAATTCTATTGTGCTATCTTTGCTTCTACTTTAAGAGTTTGAAAATGATGATTTTTTAAGAGTAAAATACAGATTCAAACATATTTAATAAATAGCATTGCCCTCTGTTGCATTTTTTCTTCTGATAGTCATCTTATTTATCCAATTATTCCAGGAAGGTAAGACAGTGGGCAACAACAATCACAGGAATGCGGGGATGGCAAGTGAATTCAAGATTAGGTTTTCCTCACAGTTTTGATTTTGGTGTGTTTTGTCTTTGGACAACAACAATTCTATTACTGCTTTGTGATGCTGGCACATCTGTTTTTTGAGTGTCTGAGACCGATGTAAAAAAAGAAACAGGTTTCAGTTTAAATCTTTAATGAGTTTACAGTTATCTTCATATGATAGTCATATTCCCTTGTCAAATCTATGTTAAAAATAAATCAGATGTCCTATTTCAATTATAGAACCGTAGCACCTGATAGAAGGATGAAGATAGTGTTGGTAATAGGACCATTACTATCCAGAGATCGTCATTAAATATAATGTCAAATCACGAAAGAAGCTCGAGACCGTTGTTTTTATTCTGTTTGGCGTTTGTTATATTCCATTGCTACTTCAAATGCTGTTGCTGCTGCATTCCTTGGGTCTGTTTGGTTTGTAATGGTTAGGGAGTTGGTAGAAGCTGCAAGAAGTTACTCCTCAATCTGGATATTTAGTTCCCTTTTAGTGGTCAAACTCCCACAGCTTGACAAAAAAAGAAGAGTTGGTGGAAATTTTTGTTCTTCCAAAAGTTGTGAGAATATCAGCTTCAAGAATTAAAAGTAGTCTGATCCATAAATTTGTCACTCTCTCTCAATCTATGTCACTCACTCTTGGAATCCATACAAGATATTTTGCAGTTTTAGAATCCAAATCTGAACAATCAAGTTTCCAATTTGGAAATGTGACTTCATAATTTTAAGCTTCTGCAACGAATTCCTATTAGAATCCAAACTCTTGTGAACCAAATGGAGTCGGATAAAAGCTATCCAAGAGTAAGGGTGTCAGATTTTGACACGTTGCCTTGTAGCGTGGTGTACTAGTGTTAGGTTGTTTGGGTCGGTCTTATCGTGTTTCTTATATTGTGTTGGTCTGTGTAACTGATGATGAATGTTTGATTTAGCAATATCTGACACTGAATTCTTCTCAATAAATTTTCTCTTTTAGTTCATGTTTTACTTCAAATTTCAATGTCAACATTGAAGTTGATGTGGGATATTCCGCTCGGCCTGGCTTGGGCCAGAAGACCTAGGCAGACAGCCTATGGGCACCTTAGATGATAAGTTCGTGAATCCAGCTGGTACAGGACTTCAATTGGATGGCTTGCTAATACAGAAAGGCTAGCCAAAGCATATTGTGCGGAGGCTGCCCGTAGACTCAACTCCAATACTGATCAATGCACCTATCTTGGGATCCTCTCCAACCACTATGCATGGATTCTACGACACACCATAGTCTTCACGCATGTTGATCTATCTCCCACCAACTATGCCTGCTGGAAGCCATCATGTAGGCCTTCCTCTCTTGTAGAGGGCACGCGATCTCTCCTGTGCCACATTAATGAGCTTATGGTCTTGTTTGTAGCATATTTGCAACACTTAAGGATCCTGTGGAAGAAGCATCGGTATCAAGTGTAGGTTTTGGACATGTTTAGTACTCTAGAATGTTATAAGTTGTAAGTTTTGTTTTGGAATGTGGTTCTCACTTGGTTGTGTTTTGAGTAATTAGGTGATAGCAAAGTAGTAAACCTTATTAGGTAAATTAGTGTTTGATTATCTTTAATGTAATATTCTTCCTAGTAACCAAAGTGAATATTTTGTAGATGTTTCTCTCTTTGATTCCTTGTTTAGCGTATTTTGTCCTATTGTCCTATGAATGGCTTTGGTATACTGTGTTGTGATTCCTCTTTAGTGCATTATGTTATGTTTTCAGTTTAGTGTGTTGTACCCTATAAGTGCATGGAACATGAGGTAGACAAGCATAATTGTGCTACAGTATTATCTTATGATAGTACTATTGTAGACACCCCATATGTTTGCAATTGAACCTTAAACCTAAACCCTAGTCTTAAATCCTAGACCTAGTCAAAACCCTAGACTCAGCCCAAACTTAGTCCAAAACCCTAAAACTAACTTAAATCTAATTCAAAATCCTAATCCTAATTCAAAACCCTAGTCTTAAACTCTAAACTTAGTCCAAAACCGTAAAACTAATTCAAAACCTTAAAAATAACCTCAACCTAATCCAAAACCTTAAACCTAACTCAAAATTTTAAATCTAATTCAAAACCCTAACTTAAATCCTAAACCTAACCTTAAACCTTAATCCAAAACCCTAACAACCTATAACAATCTCTAACCATCTTAACAACTCTAACTACTTCCCACTTCACCATAACAACCTTAAATATTTCCCACTCCACCATAATAATCCTAACTACTTTCCACTCCACCATAGCAATACTCACCACTTCCCACTCCACTACAATAACCCTAACCACTTCCCACTCTACCATAACAACCTCTAACTAACTATAAGAACCCATAACAAACTACCTAGCCATTGTAAGCTTATAAATACCTCCCCATTTACAAGAGAAAAAAGGAGGGAAAAAGGAGAGGAAAAACTTGGAAAATTTGAGAAGAGAGAAACCAAAGAGTTTTCTCCCAATCAGAGCAACTAGAAGAGTCTCAGATCAGAGAGGAAGCTCAGAGAGGAGAAGAATTCAAGGTTCAGGCTAACTTCGGTGAGCATCGGTGACCTCCATCACTGCCAACTCAGGTAAGCTCTAATCAGAGCTCAATTTCTCTTCAATTTAGCTCCCTAGGTCCTCCTCTACCTTCCCCAATCAATTCCAGTAGGGCCAGGTGGCTGCCTTGGTCGAAATCAGCAGATCTTTGGGTCGCTGGACTCGATTTTCCCGCGAGGGAGGTCGAGGCACAAATCTAGTGTGTGATTCTTGCCCTGACGTGCTCCATCTGTATAGGATAGACTCCCTCTTGCTTCTCCACCCCACTGGATGCCGTGAAATCTGCTTTGGAAGCCTCCAGGAAGAGTTCGCCGGATGCACCGTCGCCGTCGTCGGAGAAGACGACCCCTAAAAAAGGTCGACCGGGTGTCTCACACCTCATAGCGCCTCTCAGACCCTCAGGACATGTTCCCCTGCTCTCCCCCAACACATCGGAGCATCCAAGACCTCGATCCAAGTTCCGAACGATCCCTGCAGTCGTCGTTGCTGGAGCTGAACCAGAGCTTGATCGGGAGGAGGAGGAGCAGCACAATACTTGCCTCTGGATGGAGGAAAATCTTCCTCTCCGCACCTTTGAGCCTCCAACAGCCCAGAATCGTCTCTCCACCACCTCCAGCAACCCTTTCTTCCCCGACGCCGTCGCTGAAGTCGTGTCGACAGCGAGGGAGGTGGGAAGCAACCTTCGACCATCTAGTGCCCCATCATAGCCACTAGATGTGGTCCTCCTCTCTCCTTCTTGCTCTCAACGGGCTTGAATGCCAGATCAGGCATCGGGATGGCTTGGAAAGACATCCCAGATGGCCGTCGATGGCGGAGTTTCGTCGCTGACAGCCGTCGTTCTTTAAAAAAAATAAAAATACTTCTTTTAAAAAAACTTTGTTTCTGTTATTTTGTTTGCAACTAGGTCCTTACATTTTGCTTCTAGGTCCTTGCTTTAGTTTTTAACCTTTTCTATAATGCTTTGTTTTGAAGAATTACAGTGTGACCCTTGAACATTTTTGTTAATGTTTTATAAGCTTCAATTTTTGACATAAACCCTCTGATTTACTTTTAATTCATTTTAAGTCCATAATTTGCACAGAAAACCTTGGATTTCATTGAAATTGTTTTGAATGCATAATTTTCTGGCACAATTGCAAATTAAACCTTGGAGATTTAAATATTTACTCAAATGTGTACAGAATTGCATTTTAAACCCTGGACTTCACTGATTTCACACTGAATGCATGATTTTTAGGGTAAATTTGTAGAACAGTCCTTGAAGTTTCATGTTTTCATACATAAGTCCATTATCTTGCACATTTAACCCTGAATTTCTTCAGAATTGCATTAAACACATGTTTTACTGATCAAATTGCATATTGGATTCTAGGAATCTTGATTTTGACCAAAAATTCACAGTTTTGCACATTTAACCCCCAACTTCTTCAAAATTACATAAATTTTGTTTTCCTAAACATTTTTGCTGATTTAGCCCTAGAATCTCAGCCTTTATTCAGGATATGTGATTTTTGCACAGAGGCCTTTGGAATTTACATATTTCACACATGCTTTCTTTTTGTACATTTTGCTACCCTTTTTCTTGCATGTATCCTCATGCCTCTTCCCTTGCATCATGCACATTTTTCCAACTTATATCAAACTTGATTTGGATTTTCATCGCCCGAGGGCGTACATTAACATGCTTGACTAGGAGTGCAAACGGATCGGATACGGTACGAAATGTCCAAACTTTGGAAGGATCCTGCACCTCCAAGAGGGAGATAAAATGTTAGGGGTGACTGAGAGTGTGAGCCTGAAAAGAAAACATACATTCGCAAGGGCATAAAAGAACAGAGAAAATAGAAGGCGAAGACACAAGTCAGCACAAGAGTGAGAGGCGTGCGTTGTAGCTCTACACTTACCGTACCTTGGAGAGGAGTCGGAGTATGCGCTCAGTAAAATCACACCTTTGAGGGACTAACCCACCCTCTTGTAATAAAGGCCTCCTGAATAAATCGGGTGCTTATTACCTCCAAGTCAAGCTTAGAGTGAAATCACACGTCTATGAGGGAGTAAAAGAAAAGTCCATGATATTAAAAAGAAAAGCAGGTGCAGGACTTTAAAGAGTTTGGCATGGAGCCAGGTCCATTACACTACCTTACAGTGAGTTCGAGTGCTACCACTACCCAACGAGAGCCCCCTATGACTTGCAAATTTTTGTAGTGTCAACTGAGTCGAAGGTGTCATCCTCCACTAACAAATATACAACTTTCCAACCTAACTGAGAGGGCATACAAACAGTTGAACTAAACAAGCAAGCGATTCAGATAATGAACTCATTGAACAAGTAAAGCAATAAATGCAAGAACAAGGCACTAAAATCACAAGGCTTGCATTTCTTGATCAAATAAAAAGGTCACTCTTAAATAATTAAATTGCTCACAATAATAGAGTCCACCACAATAATCATAATCATCACAATTTTGTTTGGATGAATCTTTTTGCTTGCATATGGATTTGTTCAACAGGGTTTTGCCTAGTGCTTTTAACCAGGGGCATTCCAACTGCCCGTTGGTTAAAGAGCATATGCAGCAAAGACACCAGTTAGTGCACGAGCTACACGGACTTGCAAAATCAACAGCATGACAGCAACTCCTCCGTAGCAGTTCAGGTGTGGTAAACATTATCTGGAGAATGCCTGAGGTTAACACAGCCAAGTACATGTTTGCAGTCAGTACACAATAAGCAGCTGAACATAGAATAGCCTTGACATACCAGCTTGAGATAAACTACGATTTATCACATCACATCCTACCATCTGAGTGTAGCTTAGGACTGTGGATGATTATACATGCCTTCAGATAGTAAACAATTGTGTCACTGGCCTCAACTAGAATTAGCCTCCACTATTTCGGTGATTCAAAGTGCGCCTACAATCACAGCCTAATCCTCAAGTCTTTACATCTTTGAGTGGTGTCCAACGCCTCCCGTGGTAGCTTGACTCGATGCCAGAGGCATCTGTTTTGCCTTGTATCTCCTGATCTGACTTCTGTGCTAGGAACATGTCAACTACTTTCTAGCTTGGCTCACACAATCTGTTACTTGGTTCATCAAGGGCAAATCAGTTGTTCTCTAATTAGGACCTGCACATCAAATGATTAGTGGAGACAACAACATGATTGTGGCCTCCACGTAGCAATCCAGAATTTGGCAAATACAATCAGGAGAATGTCCTACAGTAGCATGGCCATATACAAAGCTATCAAAACACCATGGTTAAGCAGAACACATCCTAGACATGCCAATCAGAGGCAGGTTACAATTCCAATCAAAGGCCTTTATGAAGTTGCCACAATTTCTTCTGTCTTCCAAGTACAATACAGGATGGCAGTTGGGTATACATACTACTAGTCATTAGATGAATGTATCACTTGCTTCGACTAGTGACAGTCTCAATTACTCTGATGGTTCAAGGTGCATCTATAGTTATAGTCAGGCTTCCAAAACTCCATACCCTTAAGTGATGTCCAGCTAGTTCAATACCATGGACATATCAGCTGTTCTTTGGTCGAAAGTCACGTATCAGGCACCTGACAGAACACCAACTTATTATGTAACTGAACTAGAGCCTTCGACCAGGGGCATGTAAGTTGCTTTATGAAAAGGAGGACTGTTTTGAGAACGCTTGGTGTGAATTATCTTCCAAATGATGGTTAGGTGCACATTCTTATAAAGAAGTGACATTCATTACATAATGGCTCCTACAAAGCAACAACTACAGTAGGACACTGCAGCGAGTCAAGCATTAGATTGGGGGCATTGTTGGCATGTCACAAACAATCTGAATTCGCGACGGCATTGGGCATGGACAACAAATCCCCAACTATTTCAACATATATCCCCCACAGCGGCGATGATCTAGGGTGCACTGGTACTTGTGAATAAGGTCCCCTTGGCAAATCCTTTTAGCTAAACAGTTGGTTAGGACCCTGGCATCCTTGTCTCCCTGATTCGCGTTCGAGAGGACGGAGTTCAAAGACATTCTCCTTGACTTCACTCCAAAATGGATGAAGTCCTTTTCCTCAGGATTCTCATTTCGGAAGAAACAGAACCCAGAGATATATCCCTGCGGGCTGATATCCCAAACTATATGATTGGCATTCCAAACTTGCCATCTTCCGGTCGGTAAGTCCGAAACTTGCCATCCCTCTGGTCGGTAAGTCCGAAACTTGCCATATTTCCTCTGGTCGGTAAGTCCGAAACTTGACATATTCCCTCTGGTCGGTAAGTTTGAAACTTGCCATCTCTTGGTTGGTTAGTTCTAAACTTGCCACATTCCCTCTGGTCGGTAAGTCCTAAACTTGCCATATTTTCTTCTTGGTCGGTAAGTCCTAAACTTGCCACATTTCCTCTGGTCGGTAAGTCCTAAACTTGCCATATTCTCCTCTTGGTCGGTAAGTCCTAAACTTACCACATTCCCTCCAGTCGGTAAGTCCTCAACTTGCCATGTTCCCTTCTTGGACGGTAAGTCCTAAACTTGCCACATTCCCTTCTTGGTCGGTAAGTCCTAATCTTGTCATATCCTTTATTGGTTGGTAAGTTCTAAACTTGCTACATTCCCTCTGGTCAGTAAGTCCTAAACTTGTCATATTCCCTCTAGTCGATAAGTTCGAAACTTTCCATATTCCTTTCTTGGTCGGTAATTCCTAAACTTGACACATTCCCTTCTTGGTCGGTAAGTCCTAAACTTGTCATATTGCCATCTTGGTCAGTAAGTCCTAAACTTGCCACATTTCCTTCTTGGTCAGTATGTCCTAAACTTGCCATATTCCCTTCTTGGTCGGTAAGTCCTAAACATGTCATTTTCCCTTCTTGGTTAGTAAGTCCTAAACTTGCCATATTCCCTTTTTGGTCGGTAAGTCCTAAACTTTCCATATTCTCTCTGGTAAATAAGTCCAAAACTTGCAACATTCCTTCTTGGTTGGTAAGTCCTAAACTTGCCATATTCCCTTCTTGGTCGATAAGTCCTAAACTTGCCATTTTCCCTTCTTGTCGGTAAGTCCTAAACTTGTCATATTCCCTTTTTAGTCGGTAAGTCCTAAACTTGCCATCTTCGTGGTTGGTAAGTCCTAAACTTGTCATATTCCCTTCTTGGTCGGTAAGTCCAAAACTTGCCATCTCCCAGTTGGTAAGTCCTAAACTTGCCATATTCCCTTTGGTCGGTAAGTCCAAAACTTGCCAAATTCCTTTCTTGGTCAGTAAATCCTAAACTTGCCATATTCCCTTCTTGGTCGGTATGTCCTAAACTTGCCATCTCCCGGTCGATAAGTCCTAAACTTGCCATATTCTCTTCTTAGTCGGTAAGTCCTAAACTTGTCATATTCTCTCTAGTCGGTAACTACGAAACATGCCACATTTCCTTCTTGGTCGGTAAGTCCTAAACTTACTATATTCCCTTCTTGGTCGGTAAGTCCTAAACTTGCCATTTTCCCTTTTTGGTTGGTAAGTCCTAAACTTGCCATATTCCCTTCTTAGTCGGTAAGTCCTAAACTTGCCATCTCCGTGGCCAGTAAGTCTTAAACTTGCCATATTCTCTTCTGAGTCGATAAGTCCGAAACTTGTCATCTCCAGGTCGGTAAGTCTTAAACTTGCCATATTCCCTCTAGTCTGTAAGTTCGAAACTTGCCACATTTCCTTCTCTGTTGGTAAGTCCTAAACTTGTCATATTCCCTTCTTGGTCGGTAAGTCCTAAACTTGCCATCTCCCGATCGTTAAGTCCTAAACTTTCCATATTCCCTTCTCTATCGGTAAGTTTGAATCTTGTCATATTCCCTCCGTTCGATAAGTCTAAAACTTGCCACATTCCCTTCTTGGTCGGTAAGTCCTAAACTTGCTTGGAGCCAACAGACGCGGAAGACGGTACACCCGAGATTGCTTGGAGCCACAAGCAGAAATGTCCTCACGGACATATCCAGATTGCCGGCGAAGTCGCCGGGTAAGCGTTAATGTCTGTCCTTTGCTGGAACGTCCGAGGCTTGAACCACGGCGGCAAGCTTCGGGCGGTACGGGACTACACTCGCCGTCGACGTCTTGACATCATCTGCCTCCTCGAACATAAGCTGAAGCAGAATGTCGAGAGGACCTGTGGGAGACACTGGGGATCCTACGGCTTCACTGACAACTCCGCCTCTGACCCCTCTGGGCGCAT
>JAMKQA010122258.1:0-20834 GCA_024699735.1 Posidonia australis | reverse complement strand
CTAGGGAGCATATTTGACCCCAGATTTCTTCATGCATGCATGGAATGTGTTTTCCCATGTGTTTTCGCTGATTTGGGCTTCCGGACTCTGATTTTCCTTGGATTTGGGCTTTTTGCACAAAACCCCCTGCATTCTTCAGATTTGCACTCACACTTGCATTTTGCATACTTTTCACATCTTTTTGCACGGTTTTTTCCATCTTCTCTTCCTTGCTTGGTGCACGCTTTCTAGCTATGTTTCGAGCTTAGTCTTTGCCTCTTTTTCCGAGTTTTCCTCGGTTTTCCGCGGTTTTCGCTTGTTTTGGTTTTCCATCGCCCGATGGCGTACAGTAAAAGGCTTACAAAGCCAACATGGTCCCGAAACAAGGATTATTTTCCCTTTTTTGATTTTCTCAGATTTCCGCTATTTTACGAGATGCTTTCCGAGAGTTTCACGATTTTCACGATTTTCCTCATCGCCCAAGGGCGTACCGTAAAGTGGCATTAACAATGCCTACATTCGACCCTCGGATTAACTTTTTCCTTTGAATTCACTTCTCATTGACTTGGCATGTTTTCGGTCACATTCATGCATGAGCATATAGAATAAGCAAGCATACATTTAGTAGACCACAGACAGTAGGAAACCTAGAAAGACCGAGTTTTCTCGGGCACATGGGGGTGCCTAACCCCTTCCCCATGCGTAACCAGAATCCTTATCCTTTCTCTGGCCCGCATTCATCTAGCATTATCCATTAGGCACGGATCACATATGCATTCTGCATTTTTGTTTGTTTCGTGGTTTTCTTGTGTTTTGGTTTTCCTCGTTTTTCCATTAAAAGACTAGGTGGCGACTCCTTTCCTTATCCTTTTTGTCTTCCCTTTGGTGTTTCCGAGTCTTGTCACTTCCTCTGGATTCACCATTTTCACTGTGACTGTATCGGACCTCCTAGTGTGTTTCCGCACACCGGAGTAAGGTTTGGTGAACCGCGCCTAGGGGTTCCACCAGCATGGTCACACCTTGGTTGAGGTCGAGGGCTGAGAGACTGAGGCAAGTGTTCGTTGGGTCTTAGAGGTAGGATACTCCCTAACTGTCGTTCACGGGGCCGAGGTTGAGGTCTACGGGTTAAGGTGTCTTGTGACATGAAAGGGGGTATGATACTTGTACTGTCGCTGTGAGCACTGAGGCTCGGGTGTTGTTAGGTGTGGAGGTATGACACTCTCTCTTGAGAACAATGTGAAGGACGCCATGAGGAGGGGTACCCTGTGGTGGCTAGTGTGGGTGGGGCACATGTCCCGTAGCTAGTAGCGTCCTGAGAGACAGGACTACCTTCACAGAGGGGTTGGCATTGTGGGGGTTCTCCAGGTGAGAAAATCACAGGACGGTGTCACTCCAACACAGGGTAGTGCCATGGTAGCAGTGCAGTACACTTCGGTGGCTACTTATGGCCAGAGTTGGTTGACTAGCGTCGGGTTTCCCGACTCACTATATGTGGTTTTGGCCATTAAGTGCCTTATTTGTGGTTTTAGGCTAGTAGAGCCTTGTTTGCTGTTTTGGCTGGTGTAGGCCACATTTGTTGTGGTTTTCGACCTGTTGGGCCTAGTTTGTCAGTCCTGGTGGTTTTGGAGAAAATGATTTGACAAAAGATTTTCAGGGAAAAATTAATATAGATTTGTTTTCCACTGTTTTTCGTGGGGTGCGTGCTGGGTGACTTTCGTCACTTACGCTTGTTCTTTGTGGTTTTTGAGTTGCAGGTGTAGGCATGCAGATGGGTTTCAGCATAGTGCACATAGTCCAGAGTCTCGTAGCCTGACACACAGGTTTCAGGTAGTTCATAATTCTGTCTAGCTTTTAATTTCCTGTAATTTAATTTTTGTTAAAAGTATTATGGGAATTGGGGGCGTTACATATTGTGCACTAATGCAATAATGAGACTGCCAACACTCTAAACCCCTAGCAGTAGACTTAGCCCTAATAGCTTCAGCAATAGCAACAATTTCAACAAGCCCATCCATAGTTTTCTTAGTAATTTTGATGGCATTGCTAGAGTAGCTAGTGACCCCAACAGTATAAATAAAGTAGCCAATAGTAAGGACCAAAGTTGTATCCTTTTCCTCTTGTTTTCTTTGTTGTTTCTTCTTTTGCATCATCATAGAAAAGCGCAAAAAAAATCAAAAGAAGCAAAAGCCCAAAAAAAATGAAAAATCTAAAAAAAAGACAGTCTTTCGCATGCTAGCTCTGCTCGATGACGAAAATTGAAAAGCTAGTTTGCTTTGGAGAAGATTGCCCTCCTTAGTTGACACTACTCAAATGACCAAGCAAGTGAGGGAGCTACCATCCATCGAGAGATAGAGGAAGTGTCCAAATTTCACAAGGGGACTGCACCTCTAAGAGGGAGATAAAATGCTAAGGTGATTAAGTGAGTGAGCAAAAGAAAAAACACATCTGCATGGACATAAAAGAAATAGAAGACAGAAGGCAAAGATAGAAGTCATCCCAAGAGTGAGACATACAGTGTAGCTTTAGCCCCGCCATACCTTGGAGAGGAGTTGCAACATATGCCTAGGTAACCAACACCTTCGAGGGACTAGCCCCCCCTCTAGCAGCAAAAGCCTCTAGCCCAGACCAAGCACCTATTACCTCCAAGCTAGGGATAGAATGAGCCCATGCATCTATGAGGGAGCAAAAGAAATATAACAATGATCTCAAAAAAGTCGATACAAGACCTCAAAGAGTTTGGTATGGAGCTCAGTCCATCTCACCACCCAACACATCTAGTCGGAGCACTGCCACCACTCATCCAACAAGAGCCACCCATAACTTGTGGGCCTCGGTAGGGTCCACTGAGTCGAGGGCATCCTCCTATTAGCAGGCATGCAACTTTCCAACATAGCTAAGAGAAAACAAACAAATGATCACACATAATCAATAAAGCATATCTACCTACTTAAATAATGAGAATCATCCATTAGCATACCTGCCTGTAATAATAAAATCCATCTCTAGCAATCCACCCCAATAATCATTCATAACAAATTACCTTGCTTGCTTGAGCTTTTCTGCTTGCATATTGCATTATCATATAGGTCTTCACTAAGCATCTTCAACTAGGAGCATTTTAGCTGCTCTCTAGTCAAAGCACACATACAACAAGGGCACCTGTCAATGCATAGGCTATACACACTTGCAGAATCAGCAACATGACAGCGGTCTTCCCCACAGTCATTCAAGTTCAACAAACATTCTGGGGGAATGCCCAACGATAGCATAGCCAAGTACAGAATAGTCAGAACACAATGGCTGAACAAGCAACAGAGCACTAAATATTCTACATATTTGAGAAAGACTGCAACCTAATCAAAGGCCCAAACCAAGTTCAACAATCTATCTTGCCTCCGAGCAAAATTCAAAACTCTAGTTGAACTTGCGTGCCTTCGGATAATCCAGCAAGCAAGAGTTATCCGTTGCCTCACCCAACATCAACTTCAACTTTTGATGGTCTAGAGTGCACTTGCAATCGCAGCCTGACACCCCACTTTCATTTTGCATCACCCTTATATTCCGATGATCCAAAGTGCACTTGCAGTTGCAACCTGACCCCTTGCTTTTGCTTGTTCCCTTTCCACTTTCTTTTTTCAACTTCCATTCGGTCCTGTCCACCCACTAGGCTAGGTGGTCTGCAACGACCGACAAGTTTGCACCTTGCCTGCTTTGAGACCATTACACACCCACGAGTGGTTGTCGACATTCCCTATGGCAACTCAGTTCGATACAAGGGGCATCACTTTTGTTCACCCTAGTATCCCTCGATGCTAGGGGCATTTCGGCTACCCTTGGTATCATGCCCCCTCCTCTTCCTCCTAGGTTAATATCCTGAACTACCCAAGTGGCATCCATCAATTACTTGTATCTGATCGACAAGTCTGATATCTTGCCATGCCCTCCTCTTGATTGGCAGGCTCGCTGGCCTGCTATCTCCCTCGATACCATAGGCATCTTGGCTACCCTTTTGGTATCCTATTCCTATTCGTCCTAGGTTGGCAGCCTTAATTGCCATGGAATTGTCTTTGGACCTTTGTCGTACTTTCAAGTATGGTATCCCCACTGTTCTCTGCTTCCATAGTGACAATACTGTCGGTATGTCACTGTCCCTCTTGACTGACAAGATTGCTAGCCTGTCACCTCCGTCATGCCTCATTTCCCTATGGGTAAGTTTTAAACTTGCCACGCCCCTCCTTAGGCTGATAACCCTAACTATCTAGTGATGAGTCTGTCAACTTATAATGCCCCTTCCGTCAGTCAATGGGCCCTTCAGTCTTGTCTAATGCCCCTCCTTATGTAAGTTTCATAGTCTATTATGCCCTTTCCAGGCTAATTAGCCCTGAAATTGTCACCCGACGCTGCATTAGCATATCATTCACATCTCATCGCATTCCATCACTTCTCACTGCATGTCATTGCATACCCCTACACAAGCATAACATCTCATTGCACTCCATTGCATGTCACTACATATCATTTCATGTCATTATGTAGGCATTGCATAAAGAAACACGCCAACATTGCATTGGCATCCCTCTTAGCATCATTACATCATGCCCTACCTTGCATAACCAATATCGCACTCCCGCACCATGTGCCCAGTATGCCTCCCATAGCATTGAGTGTGAGTGACTTCTCCTTGGCATTGCCTGCTCAGTGTTGGTATATTCCGCACTACATGCCCAACACTGTCAACATCAACATTGCACAATCAAATGGTCACCTAAGACTGCCATTGCTTTTATAACCAGCTTACATCCACATCAGTCTCATCAGCATTGCATGCTCAGCATGCCTTCTGCAGCTTAAGTGCTAGTGGCCCTTCTGCAGTGTAGCTTGCTCGGTGAGGTATCCTCAGCATTGTGTGCCCTACTTCACAATCATCCCCCTAACAGCATGCATTACACCTACATTACCACCTCATTGGCATTGCGAGCTTGGCATGCCTCTTGCAGCATTGAGTACTAATGACTTGTCCTCAACACTGCCTACACAGTGCAACATTCTCAGTAACACATGTCCAACACTGCATGCATTGACCTTACATCACCAGACTTGCATTATCACCTCAGTGGCATTGCAAGCTCGGCATACCTCATGCAGCATTGAGTGTTAGTGACTTGTCCTCAGTATTGCTTGCTTGATGTCGAATCCTCGGCATCACGTGCCCAACATCTCACAGTCATCATCCATGCTACACACACTACATCTGCATCATTGCATTAGCATCGTGTAGAGTTATGAGTATCCCCGACGGAACTTGGCACACACCAACATTAGCATTTAGCATGTACCATTTGCACTAGCACACACCATTCACACGCATTAGCACGTATTGCCAACATTACATTAGCATCTGCTTTTGTTCTTTAGCATATGTCTTCAAACTCACATTTTAAGCATTTTCTTCACATCTACATTTGCATTCCGACCACAGGTCTTGACTTTCTGTGCATCCGCCAAATAAGTGAGTCACTGCCAACAACAAACACTACCTTCCTGTGGGCTTTAAGTGGGGTGCCTTTGTTAACACTCAGCATCAATCTCGGTTCCTTGTTTCCTATGACCTTGCTCAAACAGGGGCATCTGTAGACACTCCACTTTGGCAGCCACTCGTTGACAAATTGTTCTGGAAGAGCGCTCCTACGACAGCGAGGCACTTCCTTACACCAAAGCTTGTTTCACACCTCCAAACCAATCCAAAACCCTATATCGATCGAAACGTATCCTTACTCCAAGCCTAAGCCCACATGATGGTCCAACACTCAAGAAACATGCCCAAAATCTAGCCAAGAGGATCTACAAAGCCCAAGCACACTAACCTAGTACACCAATTCAATGCACCTAGTTCGCACAACTATCAGACGCAACTAGGCAGCACAGATTATCAGTGTGATGTCCTAGGTCTGTGACTAAACTGCTAAATGTCTGATTGGTCATTCCACACTTGGAACACTAATTCACCTCTTCCCATTGGTTGTCATGGATTTAGGTGTGCTCCATAGCTTTTGTGGACCATCATACCCCTCTTCCTAACCCAAAACCCAATCAAATCCTCTTGATTAAATCCAAACCCCTTATCCTAATCCAATTTCAAACCAATGACCTATATTCATTCTTCCCTCTATAAAACAATGTCTGCCACCCCACGTAGACTCTCTTGGCAGCTCATCCCACTCACACCCACTTGCCTGTGCACTCACAGTCCATTTTTGACCACCAACTGCATGCATAGGTAAGCATTTTCCCCATCACATGCACTTGGTTGTTTCCTCTTGGTTTGCTCAGTATCTCTTGTCATTCAATCTACATGTTTACTACTTGAATTTATCATGTTTTTCTTGCTATGCTATCCACTATCTGCATCATGCATATCCACCATCGATGAGGAGTTCCGTCTGCCTGCACTCGATGCTTGGCCCATGAGCATGCAATGACACCTAGGCGAGCATCATTCCCTTCCTTTCTCTTCTCCCAATCATCCCAGATGTTTGTGGCTGCTCCTGTGCTGCCTCCATGGTTAGCGAAGCCTATAGATGTCGGCGAGAATCGTAGAAGGTGGCGAAAGGCTTGCACAACATGCATTCTCATCCCATTAGCATACATGCCTCTCCTCTTTCTCCCTCCATCCACTGGAAGCATCAGAATGCTTCACTGGGGCTCATTGTCTAAATTCACAGCGATGGACATCGTTGGAACCCAAGCAACGACAAGGCGGATAGGAGGATCATCCGCACACCCACATTTGCATTTAGTCATCCAAATGTGTTCATTGGCATCTATACATGCTTCCCATGCATCATGTTACATGTTTGCATCCATGCATATCATCCTCGTGCAATGACAGAGCTCATAGGTCACTCTGCAAATTGTCTAGTGCACCCTAATAGCACACCTAGTTGGCACAACTTGCTAGCGCAAGTTTCCAACGCAACTAGTCAGCATGGATCACCAACACTACTCACTGTTGCAAATCAGACCGAGTTGAGCACATTGTGTTCCATTGATCTATTTTCTTGCATGTTTCCTGCATCTGCATAGTTTTCTCCCATTGCATGGTTTTCCCTTATGTTTTTTGGTATCTTGCATCCATCCATAGGGTGATGATTTTTACTATAACAAATTCTTTTGACCAATAGTGTTGAATTCATATAATGCGACTGATCATTAGATTCCATGGTTTTCTGCCCTTTGCATTTCATTCACATTGGCATGACATCAAACATTCATCCATTCTAGACATAAGCAAGCATGCATTAGCATTGGCCACACATGCAAGCGATCAACCAAGAAAGACTGACTCGTCATTGTATAGGGGTGCCTAACACGTTTCCTAAGCATAACAGGAGTCCTTACCCTTTCTTTGGCATGCAATGACCAATGTGTTGCATCCATTAACCATGGAACATGCACACACATTCATTCACATTCATCTGCATCATTTTTATCTTGTTTTATTGCATTCGATTTGCCTCATCTTTTGATCCCAAATAGACTATGTGGCAACTTCCTTTTTCCTTATCCATCTTTGCTTTGCTTTGTACAGTGACCAAGTGGGATTGGGTTGGGTTCTGTTCTATTGTAATATGGCAATGTTGTGGCTTATGCCTCTCACCAGCTGAAGGATTAGGAGAGGAATTACCTGACCCATGACCTTGAGATAGTTGTCGTGTTGTCCACGCTGAAGCTTAGGTGACACTACCTCTATGAAGAACATTTTGAGGTTTTTACTAATCACCAAAGCTTAATGTATATCTTTACTCAGAATGACCTCAACATGAGGCAACATAGGTAGGTGGAGTACTTAATGGACTATGATTTCAATTTGTCCAACCACCCTGTGAAAGCCAACATGATCGCTGATACTTTGAGTCAATGTACGTACATGATGGCAAGCCTGATCGCTAGGGAATGGACCATGCTTGAGGATCTAGTGGGATGCTAACCCAAGAGACAAGCTTGGGGAACAGTTAGTGCCTAGGTGGCCAACCTGTCTGTTCTCCCTAAGTTAGTTGAATTTATTATTGTTTGTCAATAGTGTGGATACAAGATTTTTGCAGGAGGAAGCGCACGTTCTACGTACCTTGATGCATTTCGCCACCTCGCTTGTGTCCCTTTAGTTGTATCCGACTCCTTCACTCCACAGATGATGGAACCAGTGTTATCGGCACTCTCGGTTCGCTTTTGTCGGCCCTTGAGTCGCTTGGGGAGATGTATATGTTATGGGTTCAACTACTATAGGACAACGCTAGTAGTACCCATAGGTTCCTACATCGGTGAGCTTCTTTTCCTTGCAAAACAAAATCAAAATGTTGCGGATTAATATGGTGTAGCAAGCAATTCAGCAAATTAAGTTACAAATATGAAATAAAAGGAGAAAACTGACCCGAGGGGTTTTATTCCCTCGTTTGCAATGAAATGAAAACACCTAGCTACGACATGCAATTAAAATGAAATGCAATATGCAAAATATTAAAAAAATAAAAATAAAACCCCCTTTTATGCAATGAAATGCAAGATGAAGATATGGCATGGTCGGAGGTGTCTCAAGGCTTAAGTTCAGAACCTCCCTACTCTCCCTCACTCAGAATTCTCTCATAATTTCTCCCTCTTTCTCCATAATTTTCTGATCATTTTCTGGATCTATCTGTGTGTAGGTGTCCCCAAAGGCTAGGAGTGCCTCTCTATTTATAGAGGGACGGGAGGATCAAACTTGGAAAAAAGATCCAAAATTGGCAAGATTGGGATAGCTACATCAAAAGTTTCCAATTCAAAAGTGTTGTATGCCTAGATCTAGGCATTCTATGTTAAACGCCCCAAATGCAGCACACCTAGGACCAATAGCTGTAATATTCAAGGAATATTCCATCAATTAATTGGGCAACAAATCACAATTAAGGACTAATTGACGTTACGCATGATCAGAGGAATTTTCCAAAAAAGGAAACAATTTGAATTCAAAATTTTCCAAAGAGAGAAAATGGTTGATGTAGTTTTGTTGAGTTGTCATTTGTAGAATGCCCAGAATTGGGAGTTCAATGTTGAACGCTCAAAATCACCCTTTCAACACTCTCAGGCTAAAAACTTACCAAATTTAGATGCCAGGTCAAATGTGGGTTAAACGAGTCATTTAATGAGGTAATAAAGACCTCTAAATAAGGCAAGAAGACTCACTAATATTGATAATGATTTACGTTAACACCAAAAAAGGAAAGTTGGAGAAGAATGAGAAGGAAATGGCTTAGAGGTGTTGAATGTTCAGTTTTGGGAGTTCAAGGTTAAACGACTGATTTTGGGAGTTCAACGTTGAACGCCTAGTTGTTTTGGGAGTTCAACGACTTGGACTAACAAATGCACTTTCAAAGAGTATTTGGGCTGAGCAAAAGACCTCTAAAGATGTATGGAGCATGCTATGGTGCAATGGGACTTAAGAAAGATAAAGGAGTTCCAAAACGGGATATCTACAAACAGCTAGATCCTTTTGTTCAATTGTTAAGTAGGAGACTAAAAGAGAGCCTCATTTCTTTGTTGGCACATATGGAGAGCTAAGTTAAGATTTGCACCTATAAGTGCTCTAGTATGAGGAGGCCAGGCAAAGGTTGTTAGATGAAGTCCATTGGTTCAAGTACACTATCCATCCAAGGAGTATGAAGATGTACTAAGACTTGAAGAGCAATTTCTGGTGGCCTGACATGATGAGAGATGCTACTAACCATGTTGCAAAGTGTATGACTTGCCAATTGGTCATGGCAGATCATCAAAAGCCTAGAGGAACTTTGCAGCCCTTGGACATTCTAGTGTAGAAGTGGGAACACGTATCCATGTATTGTGTGACTAATTTGCTGTATACAAGGAGGAAGAATGACATTGTGTGGGTCATAGCAGAATTGTATGTATCATAGATTGTCTGATTGCATGGTGTTCTTGTGTCTTTTGTGTCTAATAGAGACACAAGGTTTACCTTAAGGTTCTAGAGGACTCTATAGGAGGCTTTCAGCATAGTGCTCAACTTTAGCATAGCATACCATTGTCAGTCAAATGGCTAGATAGAGAGGACCATTCAAGCATTGGAGGATATGCTCAGAGCATGTGCCTTGAATTTACAGGGGAGTTGGGAGGACCACCTTTCATTGATAGAGTTCACCTACAACATCAATTATCACTCTAGCATTAGGATGGTGCCATACGAAGCCTTATATGGTAGACCTTGTAGGTCACTAGTCTGCTAGAGTGATGTAAGTGAACAACAGCTTCTTGGTCCTCAGATTGTGTAGTTGTATATAGAGAAAGTGGACTTAATTCGCAAGAGACTTGTAGCTGCACAGTCGGCAGAAGAGTTATGTTGATTAGAGGTAGAGACTGTTAGAATTCATGGTGGGAGACTATGTGTTCCTAAAGGTTTCACCACAGAAGGGCATGATGAGATTGGGGAAGTGATGGAAGTTGAGTCCTTGATATATTAGCCCTTACCATATCACACAGAGGGTTGGTAAAGTGGCATATAGACTTGGTCTACCACCAGAGTTGTCAGTTGTACATTATGTATTCCATGTCTCCATGCTGAGGAAGTGTCTGGCTGATGCATCGCAGGTAGTTCTAGTACAGCCAAAGGTGCTCTTGGAAGACCTGACATTTGTGGATGATGCTATCTAGATCATTGACTGGAAAGAGTAGTTGTTGCAAAACAAGGTGATTCTACTTGTTCTTGTGCGATGGCGGCATCATGGAGCTGAGGAGGCTACTTGGGAGCACGAGGATGTCATATTAGCTTAGTACCCTTTCCATTTTGCCTATCAGTGATTTTGGGAGTGAAATCTTTTTTAAGGTGGTTTAGATGTAACACCTACAAATTCATTTGCCTTGTTAAATTAATGAATTTTAACTATGGACGGGTGTTACTGGCATGAGGCCTCATTCATATAGCTCAATAGTATATATTTTCGATTTTATCTTTTGGTTTGGCCACTGAATTTAATTGGACCCACATATTCCTACTATGTATTCCTTTTTTTTTTTCAACCTACCAAAGATAGTCCATTGGTTTTTCCATGCAAGAGAGCCTACAGGTCTCGAGATTGAAACTTGTAGGCAATACAAAGGTGTTGGAATAAATCTCAAGCTGCAAGAGAGTGTGGGAAAATCCCACACAACATGTGGGGGGTGGGTATCTAACCTGTGACTAAAGGGGTAGTGGAGGGGGCTCCCAACCACTAGGCAACCATGCAAGTTTACTACGTATTCCTTACATATGTTGCTCCTATAGATTTGTGCCACATATTTGCTGTGCATGGCATAATCAGTTAATTCAACATTTTTCCTATTGGTTTTGTGTTTGGTCATGGCATTCATTAGGACACTGTGCTTGCATATGATGACGTTGTGTTGGTGTGAAGGAGTGGTTGTTGCCTCGTGGTTTGCCTGTTAAGTTGGGGAATGGCAATTGGATGGTGGATGCTTGTAGGTGTGTATATGCATGCTCGATGTGTGGATTAGGCACATGGCCACCTACCACTAATTGCACGTATAGATTTAGGACAAGGCGTCCCCATTACACCTTGAGCTTTCACCCCCGTCATTTCTTGAGTATAGTAAGGCAGTTGAACCTTCTTCCCTCTCCTTCATCCTCCACCTTCCCTTGAGCTCTCTTCTCCTCCTTCTAGTATCAGTGAGAGTGTGTGAGGTGAGAGTGTTGGACGCCAAGTGGCTGAGCATCTCCCTTATTCAATGAGGAACACCGGTCAATGTCGAGGAGGTTTCATCGCCAACAAACCTCTCTAGATTGTGTTGGGGCTCGTGAAAGTGAGCTTAACTTCACTAAGCTTTGGTTCATATCCCTCTCTCTATTTTGGTGTTGATTCTACTCTGGCCTTTCTTGTAGGTTGCAATGCACTCATAGTGTGATGCTCTAGCCATCACCTAGAGAGTGGTGCAAGCTCGGAGAGTGGCCATGTAGAGTTTGGGTTGGTGGTGGTCACTAGTGTTACCATGTTGGAACTGAAACTCCTTGTGCGACGAAGGGCACATGAAGAAACCGATAAGGTCACAACAAAGATGGTGAATCCAAGGAAGGATACTCAACTTGAAAACATAAAAGAAAAGTAAGGATAAGGAAAGAAAAATGGAGTCGCCACCTAATCTTTTAACAGTAAGACAAGGAAAATCGAATGCACAAAAATGCAAGAAAACGATGTAAATAAGTGCAAATAGATGCAAATGAATGTGTGCATACTTCGTGCCTATTGAATGCAAAACATTGGTCGTGGTAGACTAGAGAAACGGTAAGGACTCTTGTTACGCATGGGGAACGTGTTAGGCACCCCCATATGCCCAAGAAATCGGTCTTTCTTGGCTAGTTGCTTGCTTGTGTGTTGTTAATGCAAATGATCATATATGCTTGCTAAGTCTAAGATTCCATGAATGTTATATGTCATGATGATGTAAATGGGATGAATGGACGGAAAAAGATGCAATCTAATGCTCAGTTGCACATGTAAACTTTGGACCATCGATCAGAAGAGTTTGACATAGTAAACATCATTACTCTAGGAATGAGTGTGGAAGTCGGAAAACACGGAAAGTAAACCATGCAATGTAGGTGAAGACAAATAGATGAAGAAACACCGAAGGATAACATGCATGATCAGGGGATGAAACAAAATGAAGTGATGCAATGGGGCTCAGCCAGCTGCCTATCCAAACTGAGCAACCCACCCTCGCCTTTCTTCCGTGCAATCGGTATGTGCCTACAGGTTGATGAATGGAGCAATGAGCTTCTCCTCACTCTAAACCTATATGTGGTGATGCAGGGATGTTGGATGATGCATGGGAAGCTAGAGGGGAGGTGATAGGGCATACTAGGATGATCGAACAGGGTTGAGGCTAGCGAGATGACTCCACCCATCAAGCTCGCCATGAAATGGGTTCTGCCGGCGAGCTCAATTGGAAACCGCAATTGTCGACTCCAACAAGGCTTCCCAGCCATTCCATAGGTATGAAGGGGGCATGGAGGAATGCAGGGATGCAACATGTATCTTATGGAGTGCATTGTGGACCTTTTGTTATCTTCCCATCGTTTTGTTGACGACCATGAGCTTGGCCCACCATACAGGCTACAAGGAGCATCAAATGGGCGTCAAGGGAGATTGGGAGAAGACAGAGGAAGGTGGTGCCGAGCCAAGATGGGAGGCAAGTGAGCACATAGATCGTCGACCACTTTCGAGCTCACTGGAACCCATCACTACCGACATATGCATGGGTGCAATGCATGTATGGTTGAAATGGCATGATAAAAACTGATGGAACATGCTCTGGATGATATAATGATGCAATACAAACATTAAGAAATGATAACCACACACAGTAAAGTGACAAGAATGACCTATGGAGTTTATGGGTTGTTCTATCCAATGAGGGCTCACAGCAATGGTTTTCCAGCGGTTGGCGCACAATGGCTACAGAGGAAGGCTTGGAGGGCTAAGGATAGGTTTGTGGAAGGCTCAAGACAAAATTTAGTGGGCTGGAGTGGGATTTCAATGGCTGAATGTAGTGAAGAGGAGATGGCAACTCTAGCCAGAAAATGGCGGAGACTGCTCATGCGAGAGGGGAGGCTCTGTCGGGAGAGTGTAGTGTGCTCTGGCACAATGTAGATGATGCAAGGCCAAGAGGGGAATGTAGTGGTGTAGTGATGGATGTAGGGTGGTCGGAAGGTGGTGAAATGATGGCCAAAATGGTGGCTATGGGTGGTCGTTTGCTAAGGGACAACTGGAGCACGGAGTTGGGAGTCTAGTGAGGCTAGAGATCCAAGAGAAGGAGCTGTTGGACATGCTTTGTGGTTTTATAAAGGGAGGAAGTGAGGAAGGTCGTTGGATTTAAATGTGGTTTAAGAGGAGTGGTTTGGATTTAATCAAGTGACGCTTGATGGAAAATAGGATTAAGTAGAGGGGCTTGATGGTCCAAGACAATTGTGGAGCACGCCTAGATCCATGCCATCCAATGAGAGGAAGCGAATTGGTGGTCCACAAAGTGAAAAGACCAATCGAGTCCTTAGTAGTTAATTACTGACCTAGGGTCGCCCCTGACCCACACGACTCACCCATGCTATCGATGCGCGATAGTCAGATCACAGGACCAAGTCAGAACTTTTGGCCTGGATTTTGGGTTAGCTCATTAATTGCTGGGCCATCAAAAGGGATTAGGCTGGTGCTTAAGTGGTTGGTTTATGGAGTACGGCTGGATTTAGGGTTTTTGGCTAGTTTTGGAGTGTGTAATGAGCTTTAGTGTAGGGAAATGCCTCATTGCCACTGATGTACTCTTCTAGAGAAATCTGCCAACGAGTGGCTACCAAAGTAGGGTGTCTACAGCTGGTGATGCAAGTTGGGTCACCGACTATGACAATATCGGCGAACTAACTCGTGCAAGGCATAAAGGGCCAAACGTACGAACTAATAAGGTCACGGTGATGTGGTGAATCCGAGGAAAGACACTCAGCTCGAAGATGCCAAAGCAAAGTAAGACAAAAAACAGATAAGGAGGAAGGGGAGTCACCACTTAGTCTATTAAAATTGGAGAGACGAGGAAAATCGGATGCAAAACATCATGTATGCGAGCAAAGAAACGAAATGCATGACTCCAATGCCAATGGATAAACATGTAGGTTATTGCGAGCAGAGAAAAGGTAAGGACTTTTGTTACACACGGGGAAGGTGTTAGGCACCCCCGTGCGCTTGACGAGTGGGTCTTTCAATGCATTTTCACTCATGTGTGTGGCATGGTAAATACAAAGTGGCTCAATGATGTACGCATTAGCAAAGATAAAGGATGCTATGTAAACATGAATGTTATTAATGTATGCCTGAGTGGGCATGATATTTGATGCTATGAATGTATGAATAACACAAAGAAAAAATTAGGGATCAGAGATCAATAAAACCAGATAAAAATGAGCCAAAATAAAAACATTAGTGCTTTGTCTACTACCCTAAACTAGGTTTTCCACGCGAGCAACCTGCAAGGGATGCACGTAGGGGCATGCCACGATATTGGCATGTGCACCAGGTTGGTAGTTCTAGAGATGAACAATCCTTGCACATAGGTGAAATGATCTATCAAATCATGAGTGTAATTGGCCTAGAGGCTTGAGTGAACTCTTGTGAACATTCCCATTGATTGAAAACAGATTGGGTTGTGACCATGCCGGTGATTGACTCGTGAGTCAGGTTTGAAAACCAAACTCATGGACTAATAAGGTCATGATGGAGAGGCGAGTTCGAGGAAGGATGCTCTACTCAAAGAGAAAACATCACGAACGAAGTGGACAAAGAAGAAAGGACTCGCCACCTAGTCTATTGAATCTAGGAGACGAGGAAAATCAAAAGTCAAGTGATAAAAACAAAACCAAAATGCTAAGGTACGAATCCATGCCAGATGGATGCAACACATGGATCAATGCATGACACAAAAAGGGTAAAGACTCCTATTAGGCATGGGGAAGGTGTTAGGCACCCCCATACACCCGATAAATCGGTCTTTCTTAGGTTACTTACTCACATGTGTGGCTATGTAGACGTTTGAATGCCGATGTATGTTTGCAATTGAAGCATAAGATGATGCAAGGGTAAAACAAGTGTGGGAAAATAAACAAGTAAGGTAGGCAAATAAATCAGTGTAGTAATCAATACTAGATCAAAAATATAAGTAGAAAACTGATTAAGTGAAACAAGCAAGAGTGAGGGCTCAGTCTGGTTGAGCACTGGGTCTGGAAAAAATGTGTGACTTGCTCACGGCTCACGCACGCAGTAGTAGCACACGGTCCAAGTATGTGCATCAGACAATAGACTTTCATCATCCTCCCTGAGCAACAGAAGCTACCAAAATCCAAACAAATCATGCAGAATCAAAACTCAAATACAAAAGAAGGCAAGCATGCAAAGAAATCCGATCAGAAACCATCGAGACCCTCCCCCATTCTTTGGATTATGTTGTTGGAAAACGCACCCTTCTCCAACCATGGTAAGGGCTAAGACGGGATGCTGGGCTTCTGGGGTGATTGGAGAACCGAAGGTGGAGCAAGAGGAACACATAGGAAGCAACGAAACAAGCCATGCATGAAGAGCCTCCTCCGCCCATCCTAATGGGTCATGCTGATTTCATCTAAGTCCAGCCGACCATGGACAGAGGTCAAGGCCCTAGACAGAGCTCTGAGGCATCGAGGAGGATGAAGGAGGAAGGGAGAGGTGCATTGGGACAACTCCAACCGTGTGCTCAATGGTCGTCAACCTCGCACATTGGTCGTCTATCAGCGAGATGCAATGCAAAATGTGGTAAGGAATGGAGCACAAACAAAAAGGAATGAATCTAGACAGTGAAGGAAGACTAAGATGTGAGCGGGGATGAGTGGAAAACCTAGTACACTCCGAGATGGTGTTCCCCGATGTGACTTGGCTGCAACACTGGCGTCACACTCTAGGTTAGCGAACGACGACTGAATGGCTATTAGAGAGGGGGCTTGGAAATGCTTTGGCTAAGGTCTAGAGATGATGGTGAGGTTGGGTAGTTTGGGTGAGTGCTCTAGACAATGGCTGGATTCGAGGATGTTAGGTGGTATTTGGACGGTGGCTGGTGGATTGGTGGAAGAGAAACAGAGGCTGGTGAGGGTTCTAGGGTGGTGTGGGAAGAGCCTAAAGCTAGAGGAGAGCACTAAGAGTTGACGGGAAAGAGCAAGAGTGAATAACATATCTTGTCAAAGGAGAGGGTCTATTAAATAGGAGGGTGGTTTGAACAGAAACCATCGATCTCCACCAGCTTCCACTAGGTAAGGCTGAGATTAAGTCATGGTGGTGTGGCTGGGATTTAAAATAGCATGGGAGGCTTCATGGTCCAGATGTAATGTTGTCTATGTCAAGATCAACACAGGCCAATAGGAAGTTAGGATTTTATGCACCTTTAGTGAAAGGACAATTTAATCCTTTACCGATCGCTATTGACACAAGGCAGCCCTGCCCTTGACCCAGGCAACTCACCTGCAGTATCGTCACGTAGTAGATCTAGTTCAGGCCTTTTGCATGGATCTTTGGCCCATTCTAACGAGGATCTGGGCCACAAAGAGGCTTGGGTTGATGGTCCTACTTATGATTTAGGTTTTAGGAGTAAAGGTGAGTTTGAATGAGGTGTTAGGTGGGAAGGGTGATGGTACAGGCTAGTGGACCAGAGTGCATTCTTCCAGGGGAGTTGGCTAATAGTCAGCTACAAAACCAGGGTGTCTACAGGGGGTGCTTGCATTCCCATCCCCCTCCATGGGTTGACGTCGATGTACTTGGACGTCAGCCAGCCATAGACGAGACTAGGAATGCCTAGGCCTTGCCTAGAACGTTGTGGAGGATGACAGGGAAGGAGAAGGAGGCTATGACAAGTGCAAAATGAGGTGATGGGTCGTGGCCTATATTCAACGGCCAATGGCCTCACATAGATGAAGAATCCATTGTTGGAAAACGATTACAATGCAATAGCATAATGAAAAGCAATACAGACTCGATTGGAAACGATGCAAACACTGGAAACAACAGTAAATCATACAAGAAACGATTCAAATGTGTTGGAAGTTACCTACACATGACTTGGTTGTCCCTCTTGACATTTGTAGTTGGCAGCGGCTCTCTGGTTGGGCTGCATAGGGTGCAACGGAGGCGGTGGCAAGGCTTGGTAGTGCTAGGGTGGTTGGACATGATAGACTGAGGTTGTGTAGTTGTTTATGGGTCATGTAGTGGCGAGGAGGCATGGTCAGTATTGGCCAAGGACGTGTGTTTGGTTTGAAGTGGTGGTGTAGTGGCTGGACATGGTGGAGGCTACTTTGGGGTGTTGAGGATGGATGCTAGGGTTCAAGATTGGCCTCCAGGATGCTGGATGCTGCCCTCTCTTCACGTACGTGAAGGATTGGTTTTATAAAGGTAGGGTTTGCATGGGTGCCATTGGTGTTGAACAGGATTTGAATGAAAGGTTAGGATTGATTTAATAGGATTGGATTAAGGTTTTAGACATGGAGAAGGGATGTGGTGGTTCAAGGCACGTTAGGGTTTGTTCTCAAAGCCATGCAAACCAATAGGGAGCAACGAGCCAATGGTCCATGAGGTGAATGGATCGATCAACTTTGCTACAGTGCCACCTGTAGAAATCCATTTTCTCATTTCCTAAAGTCCATCTAGGATAGGAACCTTTGAGGTGCCTTAGATCACATGGCTAAGGATTTATAACATATTTTCCAGATTTTTCATGAATTCTTTAAAAGAATTCTTATTTTTTACTTGCTTTACGGTCGTTCGCTGTGGCAAAGCTAACACACCCAAGCTAGTGGTAGGTTCGAACCCCTTGAACGTTTTCGGTGAGAGTCATCAACTGTGGCAGAGTTGACACTCCCACCTTTCTCAAATTAGAGGCAAATTTGAGTACCTTAAACTTAAAGAAGATGTTTTTATGATTTCATGGAATTCTAAAGTATTTTTGGACTTTTAAGATATTTCTGTGGATTAAGATAAAAGATAGGGGGTAAAACGTAAAACACCAGGGTGTTGCCTATATGATGGGCAACATGCCTCGTCGCCACTTGCAAAGGCGACGAGATGTCTAGGCTCCAACCATCTAGGTAACGGGCATCTTGGAATTCTCTTACCTTATATTTTGTCATCCCATGCTTTAATGACATATGAGACATTTATAAATATTATCATGATTTTTCCTATAATTATTGTGATTTTTATAACATTCCAACACTTAAGTATATATGCATATCATATAAATCCTTATAACTACTGAATAATTCCAGAAAATTATTGAAATTTGGATGACTAGATAATTATGGCTAGATATCTTTATTTTTACCAAAAATGTGATTTTTATGATAAGTTATCACATTTTAATGTTATAGCTTATATTTAATTCATGATAATGCTAAAAAATAAAGATAAAATACAAAATATCTAGATAATTGCCAATCTAGGTTCCATCTAATATATCATTGATTTTGACTGATTTTTCTCGTAATTATTGGAGATTTAAATTTTCAAGTTTGATTTACTTAGCTTTTTAAGTTTAAATTAAATTTAGAATTTATTTAAAATCTTTCTATTACGAAGATGATTTTAAATCAATGATTTGGTCGTCATTTGATGATAGATTTACATGAAGATATTTTAGGATCTTAATTTTTAGAATTCTTCCTTTTTAATTTATTGACGCCAGTCCCACTAGCGACTAACTAACATGGCAGATCTCATTGCCTTTTGGGCGTGGATTCACCGCGTGCAATAGAATTGGAATCTTCAGATTCGTCACCTGCGTAGGCGGTGATTGAATGATTCTGTTGCCAAGGCAATAGGCGACGAGATCTAATCTGATATTTTTCTATTTTTAACGAGTTTGATCTTGACCATTGATCCTCTACTCATCATTAACGAAATCAAGAGCTCCCAAACTCTATAAATAAACCCCCTAGGTCAAGAGTTTAAGAAGAGACATTTTCAAAACCTTAGGAGCCAGTTAGAACTCTAAGAAAGGGGAAAAAATCCTAGAGAGATCCCTGATCCTTAGCCCCCACTCTGTCTTAGTCCCTTATGATGTCCTAGATCATAGAGATCTCCTGTCCCATAGCCAAAGCACATTCGAAGCTCCGCCAAGCCTTCACTTCCTCCATCCACTCCATAGTGTACGAGGGTGAAAGGAGTATCTTTTCCAATTATTGTATTTTTCTTACATAAATTCATTACATGACATAGAATAGCCCATGACATATGCATGTAGGGACAATCTCTAGTTAGTATTAGTTCATTATTTATGTTGTTTATTGTTATTTTTCTAACATCATTTACAACACCTATGCTAATCTAGATTTTCTTATTGTTTGTTTTGAAGGGAAGGATGCTTCATAGTACAAGGACACCATTGGATGGCATCCTGTTGTCGATCCAATGAACTGAAAACCCACGTCCATCATAACCAACACATCTCCCTATGGTACCTTGTCAACCAGTGAAAGTGAATCGACAAGTGGCAATCACAAAGAGTCATCAACGTGAGTCGACATAGCGATAGTTCTCCATCAACACTGTTTATTGTATAATTCATGCACATTTTATGACTATTTTTCCAAATAAATGATGCTTCATAAAGGCATTTTGATTGTATTTCGCATGAACAAAGCTTTACAATCATAATTGGAGGAAAATACTGGAATTAAAGCTAAAGTTTGTGAAAGGGCGTATATATGGTAGGTTTTCAAATGCAAGCGAAATCAAATATGGCATGAAGACAACTATTAAAGCTGCCCATTCCATTTTTAGGCTAGTTCCTCGTGGAAAATAAGTGTGTTTGTATGAGTTCCTTGTGGGTAATGTTGTGTGTGTGATTCTTCTAATAACTTAAGGGATATTGTGCTAAACACCCAAAGGGGTATTTAAGGGCTGTGTTAGGGCAACACAAGGGGCAACCCAACATTTCCAGTTGTCATTCTCATTTTCCCCTCTCCCTCTCTCGTCCTGGATGGAAGCTCTCTTAGGCAAGCTAGCAGTTGCTTGGTGTTGGAGATTTTCTAGTGATTTCTAGGCATGGATGGTGGATCTCCGTAGGGTGGTGGCTCACTCCCTCGTGGTGGATTCAAGGGTGACCTTGGAGGAAGCTTGGAGACGTGCTTTGATTAGGGGTGGGCACGGTTCGGTTTGGTTCGGTTTGAGACAAAACCACAAACCAAACCATATAGTTCGGTTTGAATAATTTTCAAACCGAACCAAACCATTGTAACTATTGAAACCGAACCAAACCGAACCATT
>JAMKQA010122257.1:0-20542 GCA_024699735.1 Posidonia australis | reverse complement strand
TGACTTAGTTCTCAAGGGGATTGTTTCTACCCCTTTTACTCCTTCTTCTAAAGAGCTTGCTGATATTCTCACCAAGGGCCTATCTACATCAGCTTTCTGGAATATGTGTAACAAGCTTGGAATGAAAAATATATACATTCCAGCTTGAGGGGGAGTGTTAGTTGGGTTGCATATTGTAGGATCCGTTTAAGGATCCATTTATCTTAGCCTATGTCCAGGTCTTGTATAAATACTCTGTTTAGGGTTAATAAACAGACTTACTTTTCTTCTTTTACTTTCAACACATCTCATTTTTTATTTGTGCAGATCAACATGACCTCTAGAAAATCTCTCATTAAGAATTTGAGTGGAACCTTAGAAAAACTCAATGAAAAGAATTACCTACTGTGAGCACAAAGTTTTGAAACAATTCTTGCTGCTTATAGTAAGCTCAAACATTTGACTCAGCCTCCTCCTAATACAAAGAACAATACTCATGAAGATTAGTTTGCAGATGACTTTACGATTCTTTCCTAATTGGTGAATAACATAAAACCCATGGTTGCTCGAAGTATGATGATTCTTAGACTTGCAAAAAAGATCTTAAAGCAGATATATGAATATGAAAAGAATATTTTTTGATTTTTTGAGATATATGAGTAGATTTTTACACTGAAGATACAAGACAATTTTGTACAGAATCGTTTTGGTTCACTTTAAGCTCTTCTTGATAAGTTAGATTTATATCTGATAATACTACAATGCGTCGTTATCGTGAGGAGCTTGCAATTGTAGCTTTTTTTTCTAACTTGACTCTGAATCTTTCATCTCATATTCAAGGGTAGATCCTTGGTGCAGATTCTACTCCAAATTTAAAGGGCATATTTACGAAGGTTCTCCATGTTTCTACTGGTGTATCCACGTTTACTTCAGATCATTCTATCATAACTACTACTCGTGGTTGTAGTCGTAGTTCTGACCGAGGAAGAAATCAAAGATGGACCGATGGTAGAGACCGTACTCCATGTAAACATTGTAATCGCACATACCACAGATCAGATCGTTGCTGGGAAAAGTTTGAGAAATCAGATTAGACATAAGTTTCTATGGAGGTACAAAATACACCTATAGCTATTTCAACTACAAATGTGCCATCAATGACACTTTCTAAGGAGCACTATGCCTAATTTCTTCAGTTTCGAGAAGTTCAATCTTCCACTACTATGGCATTACATACTACTGCCTCCACTTCAGGTATAGCAGGGTTATTAATCTCTAAGGACAGTTCTTAGATCACTAATTCAGAAGCATCCTCTCACATAACAGGCAGTCATGATCTTTATTCTCATATATCCTAGTTCCCAAATATTAGATCAATTTCCATTGCAGATGGTCGAACTTGTCGTGCCTTTGGACAAAGCGTCATTTATGCTACATCTTAGTTAACATTAAACAAATTTCTTTATATACCTAAGTTTCCCGTTAACCTTTTATCGATTAGTTCTATTACCAAAAATCTTAATTACATTGTAACCTTCTTTTCTTCCCACTGTATCTTTCAAGACCTATAGATGGAGAAAAAGGTGTCAAGGTGTCTACCTACTTGTCAAAGATGAGATACCTCAGCGATTTGCATCATTGACTTCTAATGTTGAACCATCTATCATATGACATAGTCGTTTAAGCCATCTTTCTCATCAGAAACTACAACAAGCTCTTCCATGAATATCTATTTCATCTTTTCAATATAAGTTTTGTGAGTTAGATAAACACCATCATACTACCTTTCGTAGTCTTCATTTGGTTCAAAATAAGAGTCCTTTTGAGTGAATTCATTGTGATGTTTTGGATTCGATTAAAACACCTTTTGTGCCTGATTATTGATATTACATTGTCTTTATTGATGATTTTTCACGAGTGTCTTGGATGTATTTATTGAAAGATAGAGTTCATGTACTTAATACTATCAAAAAAAAATTTATAAAAATAATAAATCAATAATCTGTTTGTCTTAAAATTCTTCGCATTAATAATACCTTGAAATTTATTTACTCAAGCAAATCTTCGTCATTATTGTGAATCTCTTGGAATTATATATCAAACCACTTGTTCACATATATCTCAACAAAATAGTGTAGCTAAACGTAAACATCACCATATACTTGATGTTGCCCAATCATTCATGCTTGAGATATATATTTTCAAATATCTATAGTCTAATGTTATTCTAATAGCTTCTTACCTTATCAATCGTATGTCATCCACTCCATTGAAGGGAAGAGATTCTACTTCAAAGGCTACGTACTAATGTAGATATTTTCCTCTTCCTTCTTGAGTATTTTGTTGTGTTGCTTTTGTTCAAGATTTGACCCCAAACTTCCACAAACTTGATCCAAAGTCGAGTCGTTGTGAATTCCTGGGATATTCGTGTAGTCAAAGAAGCTATCGATGCTATATTCCTGCTATCAGGAAATACATTGTCTCTGCTAATGTTACATTTATTGAAAATCAATATTTCTTTGATAATGTTCTATCATCATCTGAAAATATACCTTTACCCTACATTATTGAGTCTGGTAGTACTAATGACAATGATGCACATCCTACAGGAAAAAAGGTATCTTATACTTTACAGGTATACCGATGACGACCATGCCTCTCCACAGCCACTACTTCTTCACCATCTACAGGTCTACTGCCTACAGACCTTCATTTGCCCATTGTCATTCAGAAAGATACACATTGCTCCTCTAACCATCTTGTTTCCCATTTTGTTAGCTACGATTGTCTTCATCCTACTTTCTGTAAATTTGCCTTGTCCATTACTTCTAAGTCAATTCTCAGGAACTACCATGAGATAATTTTACTACAACCGTGGAAGACAACTATGGACGAAGAAACACAGGCTCTTGTGTCTTATAGGACGTGAAACTTGGTTCCTTAGACAGAAGGAACTAATATTATTACTTGTAAATGACTGTTTATTGTTAAATACAAACCTAATGATATGGTAGACAAGTACAAAAATTGCCTAGTAGCACAAGACTTCACATAAGAATATGGTATTGATTATTCTAAGACTTTTTCTCTTGTTGTCAGATTGAATTCCATCAGTCATTCTTTTCATTACTATCAACAAGTCTAAGAAGCTCTGTCAGTTAGATGTAAACAATGCTTTCCTATATGGTGATCCTACAAAGCAAGTGCATATAAAACAACCCCCTGGGTATGTTGCTTAGGGGAAGAATCAGGTATATCTTCTCAAGAAAACTATCTATGACCAGGAACAGAATCTACAAGTCTAGTTTAAGAAGTTTAGCAATATTGTAACTACTTGTGGTTTTCAACGTTGTGCTGTAGATCATTCTATTTTTTACAATCGTACGGATAGTGGTTGTATAATACTAGTTGTATATATAGATGATATTATAGTGACTTACAAGCATACAAAGAACAAAGAATCATTTGCAGAAGCATTTTGTGACAAGAACGTGAACAGACCAAAGTATTTCTTGGATATTAAGTTTGTTTATACCATAGATAGAAGGACATTGTCACAAAGAAAATATACATTGGATCTACTACAGGAAATAGGAAACATGAGATGTAAACCAAAGACTACTCCATTTAATTAAAGCTTAGACTTCAGAGACAACTCTTCGCTCCCGTTAGAGGAGGTTGGCAAGTACAAGCGATTGATTGAAAAGTTAATCTATCTGACGGTTACATGTCCTGATATTACTTGCATTGTTGGTATTCTTAGCCATTTTATGCAAGAACCAAAGACAGTACAATAGGTGGGAGTCTTTCTAGTGTTGTCTTACATAAAGAAGACTACGGACAAAAGACTAATTTATAAGGAAAAATGATCACTTGTAATTCGAAACCTATTCAAACTATAGCCATGTAGGAGATAGAAAAGATAAAAGTTTACTTTAGGATATTATACCTATGTTAGGAGGAATGATTACATGACGTAGTAAAAAGTAAAATGTTATCTCTAAATCCAGTGCTGAATTTCAGTATAGATCTATGACTCAAACTGCTTGTGAGATGATGTGGCTTTGCTCTCTCCTGACAAACTAGAATCTTTCAATTGACGTATTCATGTTTATGTATTGTGATAATTAAATAGTCACCTACATTTGCCATCCTACCTTCCATGAGTGTACCAAACATATAAAGGTGAATTTTCATTATGTCCGAGAGATAGTAATGCAAGAGATTATCTTTACTCCATATGCAAAGTCTTCAGACCAGTTTGCTAACATTTTTACTAAGGGACTTAGTACAAGAACTTATGAATTACTTTGTAACAAACTGGACATGATAATTATATATGTTCTAACTTAAAGGAGAATGTGGAGTTTATAAGAGTATTGTATATTAGGTAATGTAGTAGGATAATTGGATATCTATTTATCCAATCCTATATATATGTAATATGTGGATCCATTAGGAAGAATAACATTATTCTTCCCTCCATCTTACAGTAGTAAATGTTATGAAATTAATTTCGAAAGTCCTTCAATTGGTAAATGTTGATAAGAAGCTTATCATAAGTTTCTTATACGAGGTTATATGGTTGATGAAAGATGTTACAACTGATATAGCATGTAAATCATCTAAAGTATATCTTAAAATTATAGATGAAAGATGATCCAACATGTTACTTCATATTTTACATGAAAGTGGTAAACATTTTAATCTGTACATTCATGTTTTTCATCATTATATTTTATTTTTTGCACAATTGTTTCCTAAATGAGTTTTTTTGTCGATGGATGCGTTTGTTTAGCTCCTACAACATCAACAGGACCTTACAAATGATTTCTCCAAACAAATACCTTATGTTAAGAGCATTATTAGATGGATTTTTAACTCTCATCACTGTAGATTTGTGAAGAAAAATGGGAACTCATAAAATACAACTCCCAATGAAAGCGATTATAGTACCAACTCTTACCACCCAAGCCCATCTTCACTCCCATAAACAAACACAATCAACATAATATATTATTTCCAGTACCATCATCAACCTAGTAGTCGTACTAATATATTAGCATCTGTTAAAAATGTGATGAAAAAAATTAGAATCTAATGTCAATGTCCATGCATAAACTCTCAATAAAATAAACTACTTTAATAGCGAACTTACGTCATTTGGAGAACATCACATGATACGTTTTCTAAAATAACAACAGTATCCGGTACATTACAACGTGCAACTAAGTAAAAGATGAAAAAGATAAAGACTATTTGAACAAAACAAATCTTGTATATATTTATAATTAATACGAAAACGATGATCTTATCCTTCAATACTTGTAAGAAAATAGAAAACTAGTTTTAAAAGAAGAAGATAGATAATGTTCTTGAATTGTTAGTGAAATGGACATCAATGTAGACAAATATAGGAATTTATCAGGACGTTCTCGTAGAAATATTTCAAGCTTAAGGAATGACAATGACATAGATAATGGTAACATTGGAAATGTAGCCCTACCTATAACAGAAAAGCTACAAGGATAAAAAGAGACTCAAAGGTCATTTAGCCCATATACAGGACTTTCACACATACCACACAAAATAAAGATATTGGAGTTCGATGATGAATAGGTCTTCATAGTTAATAACTAAATGAAGACTCTAAAAGTAATCAAATAAAAGGATCGTTTATTAAACTCACTTAACTCTTTCAGTATTCATAATCCCAAAAATCCTTATAATTATCGTTTTTATAAAGGTACTTCTGTTAAACAAGCAGACTATAATAATGAAAGTGATTGGACAATAGCCATATATTCTTATACTTGTAGCGAACAAATTGGATGAGATATGAACTTGTTCTTTCATTATATATTTCGTCTAACACAACATGAAGAGCAACTACTTAAACGTTCTCCAAGATTCTTACATTTTTCAACAACCACAAAGAATTTCTCAACTAGTATTTATTCCACAATATCCATTAATAAGATTCCTGATATAATTGCCAATGTCACAGTATATAAGGAAAGTCATAAGTCTTGGAACAACTACATGTTGGGGAAAAAGTTCTAAATTCGACAACAAATTCATCATAAACATAAAACAATAACAAGAAAATTTTAATGAACCAAGACATTCTTTACAGTATTAAGCATATATGAGATAACTTTTATGAACACTTTTGTTTTTAAACATTTATTAAGTATTTTTACGTATTATTTATACCTCAAGATATTTATGTTAAGTCCATCCAATGTATCTTAATGTGATCGATATTGAGGAAGTTAATTTAAGTAATCTAAGATATAAATTATAACCTATTTTAACTTATTCTACAGCTTCAAATCAAAATTCAAAGTTTATTGACTATTTCCATACATTTATCATATTTCCATCAACATTTCTATCAATGTCTGACATATTTCTTATTTTTATCATACCTTAGTTCGACACAAAATTGACGTTTAATTTTATGATCATGACTAACCCTGTATAGGACTCCAAAAGATGAACATGGAAAAAATGCCAAGAGATGAACATGGAAAAAAATGCCATGCGATAAATAGAAAAATGAGAAACTAAAGAAGATATCCATAAAGTAAAAAATGAAATGCCTAGGCAACAAATACAAATTTTTTACTCTTGATATTAAGTAAAAAAACATAAATAAACGAGTAAAAACAAATACATAAACATGAAACTTGTTAAAAATATCAAGATTTGAAAATAAATGAAAGAGAAGTTTGTTAGAGTAAATGGATTCTTATATGAATATTTATGTTATTCATTCATTAGATTTCTTATAAATCAAATATCTGCTCCTATATATAGGAGATTGTGCTTTCTTTGTTATTAAGCAATATGATTTTCTTTCTCCCTCACATAGTATTAAGAGCATAGGTTAGAAACCCTAATCTTAACTACCGACCACCCCAACCCCACTACTATCGAAACTACCATCGGAAACATTATAGCATATGCTGGAAACAGTGTAACATCTACCAAAACTATGCCAAAAACAATGTAATAGTTCCAAGAAGTCACCACAAACACTATAGCAATCGTCGAAAGTTGTCGACAATACTACAACAATCACTAGAAGTCCATGACTCCTGCATCTGAAGAGCATAAACACCACTGATATCCCTTTCTCCTCCTTCCCCATGGTATAGGCAAATTGATAGGTCAACTACTATCTACCTAATTAATTACTACTATTATTCTTGCCTTGACTACCTATCTTTTCTACATGCTATCTTTGTTCTCCTTTCCACTTGTCGATAGTTGTTCCAGATGCACAAGTAGGCAGGAAAGAAGGATCTAGACGTTCTTATTGGCCCATGTTTTTTGACTGTACACATCCACAACCTTTGGGCATCACACAAGAGAAAAATGGAATGAGGATTTTATGGACTATTTGCAAAAAGTCTAAAAAAAAATTAAAATTGCAAACTTTACTACCATTATATAAAGACTGCCGATCCCTTCCTATTGGATTGGTTAATGTAATTTTTTGGATGATTATTTGTTGATTGTTATTCATGTGCATGATACGCATTACCTTATGGTTAAATCCTTTATCACGATTCTTACCTACTGTTGTTACCTACTTGTCTACTACTGTTATTATTGCAACTGTTATGTTTATTCCTTCTAAATTATGCATTTCTTTGTTGTAATTGTGTAAAAGTCAATAGCAAGTTGTGTGCATGATAGATACTCCAACTTAAAGAAAAGTGTTAAAGTAAGGATCCTTATATAAATCTTTGTATTATCCATTTATGAGATTTCTTGTAGATAAAGTGTGTGTTCTCCTATACATAGGAGATTGCACTCTCTTTGTTATTAAGTGTTAGAGATGTTATGTTATGTAATTTAGTAATCTTGGTTATGTGGGTTATTGGATATCCATTTATAAAAATCCTATATATATGTAACTACATACCCTAATACAATCAATCCTTTCTTTTCCTTCAATCTAACATGGTACCAAAGCACCAAAATTAAAACCTAATATCTCTTCTAACCCTAGCAACCGTCGGACCCCACCTCACCACCAACATAACTCGTCGACGTCGGAAACCCCATCTGCACCGCCCATCAGTGCCTCAACACCTGAAGTCCCACCAACACAACCTATCGACACCGATAACACCTCCCCACCCTTCCATCGGTAACTCCAGGCCCAACAGAGCATTCCACCGACAATTCCAGACCACTCAAGGCCTTCTATTGATGGCTTCAGGCCTAACAAGGCAAGCCACCAACTGTTCCAAGCCCTAAAAGGCCCTCTGCTAGGATCCTCCACCCAACCAGGCTGTTCGGTGACACCAACAGCCTCTGCGATGTTTTTCCACTTCAACCTTGGTTAGTAGAAGCCTCCTAATCAACACCTTCCATTCATCCCTCTTCTCTGTCTTTGTCTCAACAATGACATTGGCCATCACGTCATTGTTCAAATTCATGTCATGAACGACCAACAAATCAAAATTGTCTTCGATGTATGAACTTGTCACGTCCACATGAGTTAATGTAGCAGTCCGACTACCTCTGTTGGTGTTTTTTTTGTCTATACAAGTCTAATTAGTTGTGTTTGTTCATGACCTCCTGCGAATCCTTGGTAAAGAATCTCAATGGCACACCTCAAAAAAGTTGAACAAGAACTATCTCCTTTAGGTACAGAGTTTTGAAACGTTCATTGCCGTCCATCGTAAGTTGAAACACCTTACACAGTCTCCTCCTCAAAGTAAGGATGCAACATATGATGATTAGTATGCAAATGAGTCAGTCGTTAACAACATGGAACCCTTAATTGCACATGGAGTTATGTTGTTACGATTAACAAAGAAAATTTAAGACACTTTGTGTCTTACCTATGGTTATGAAAAAAACATATCTCAAGTATTCAAAGAGTATGAACTGTTCACCTTACGCCAAGGAGATCGTTCTATTTAGGAACACTTCACACTTGTGTGTGCCTTGCTTGATAAACTTGACTTATATCAACCCTTACCCAATGACATCACTCAGACACAGAAGTACCATAAAGAACTAACTGTGACCATCTACCAGTTTAATTTAAGTCCCAACCTCATTTCTCAGATCTAAAGACAAATCTTAAGTACCGACAGTGTCCCTGACTTACAGACCACGTTTACTAGAGTTCTCCGGATTTCCATAGCCACCCCTACTACAATATTAGAATAGTCAACTATGGCAACTACACAAAGTCGTAGACATGGTAGCTCCCGAGGAGGAGGTCGTAGACGTGGAGATATTGAAGGACGTCCACGATGCTCACATTATGGACGAATAGGAGACAAGATAGATAGATGTTAAGATGTCATTGACCGTCTTCAAATAATGAATGTTATCATTATGTTATCACCTACTACTTCCACCAGCGAGAACTAGATAGTTTCCATTTCTCAGACTAATTATGAATGACTCCTATAGTTAAAGGTCTCCACCGCCACTACTTCCCATACCACTTCTCTAAGTACTAGTACCCTCCTAACCTCTAGAGATACCTCCTAGATTATTGACTGAGGTGCTTCCTCCCATATGTCAAGTACAAAAACCCTTTTATACTTTTATCTTAGCTTTTTGATATCTATTCAATGGCCATCACTAATGGTCGGTCCTCTTTCATCAATGGAGGAGTTGTCCCAACCTCTACTCAACTGTTACTTAAAAAAATCATTTATGTATCTAATTTTCCTATTAACCTTCTTTACAATAGTGCTCTCACGAAACAATTACTTTGTTATGTGACTTTTTTCCATTTCACTACACCTTTCAGGATTTACGGATGAAGAAGAGGATTAATTTGAATTGTGACCAAGGCAATGATGTGTATATTCTGACCCATGATGATATACCTCAAAGACTTACATTTGTGATGTCTGCATTTGTGGCATCTGTCTTATGACATCACCGATTAGATCACTCATCACATCAGAAGTTACAGCAAACCTTACCGTGGATTTCAATCTCTTCATTCGAATATGAGTTGTATCAGTTAGGTAGACACCATCATACTTCCTTTAAGCACTTGTGTCTTGTCATCTTGTATCTAGTCAAAATTTATTTGAGTTAGTTCACTATGACATCTGGGGTCCAACTAGAGTCTCATCTATATCTAGTCATCATTACTATATTATTTTTATTGATGATTTCTCACAAATGTCATGGGTATATTTGCTTAAGCATCGCAGTCATATATTTGATGTCCTCAAAACTTTTATTGTAGAAATAAAAAATCAATTTGATATTACTCCAAAATGCTTGCACACAGATAATGTTCTTGAATTTATCCAATCTAATATTCAATCTTATTATGCATCTCTAGACATTATACATCAAACTATTTGTCTTCACACCTCTCAACAAAATGAAATTGCTGATCGCAAACACAAACATATTCTAGATATCACACGTATTCTCATATAACATATGAATGTTCCAAAGTTTCTTTGGTCTGATGTTGTTCTCACTGTCACATATCTCATATCAAAATGCCTCCTACACCATTAGGAGCTGAGGCTCTCATTAGGCATCTTCATCTAAACACTAAGTTGTTTTCTTTACCACCAAAGACTTTTAAATGTCTTACTTTTGTTCAGAATCTCCCTCTTAGTCTTGATAAATCATCTCCCAGATCCATCAAGTACATGTTTGTTGGTTACTCTCACACTCAAAGGGACTACCGATGTTTTCATCCTCCAACAAAAGAGTATTTTGTATCTACCGATGTCACATTCTTTGAGTCCATAACTTCATCTAATGATGCCACATTTGATGTTGAGAGTCCTCCTCTTCTATCTATTGTTGGCTTTCCTTCCACAAGTACTATTCAGGACATCCCCACCAATAAGGAGGTGTCTCCTCCTTTACAGATGTATCGTCACTATCAGAAGATAAACTTGCCTCCAACAACAGAACCATCCTCCTTTGCAACTACAAATCCAACTTCAATTGATTTTAGTCTCTTAATTGTACTTCGTAAGGATACCCGTTCCTCCACAACTCATCCCATTTCTAATTTTGTCTCTTGTAATTCTCTTCAACCTAGTTTTCATACATTTACCTTGTCTATTTCCTTTGAGTCACTTCCCAAGAATTACCAAGAGACACCACTACATCTTAAATAAAAGACAACCATGGATAAAAAAATAGCAACATTATCATATCATAACACTTGGGAGTTAGTAACCTACCCTACTAGAACTACCATAGTCACCTACAAACGGATATATACAATGAAGTACAAAGCCAATGGTACAATTAACAGGTATGAAGCTATACTAGTTGCTTGTGATTTCACTTAGACTTATGAGGTCGACTATGCAGATACTTTCTCACTTGTTGCATGTTTCAACTTTATCAGAACATTGTTGTCTATTACTATAAATAATTCATGAAAATTGTGCCAACTATATGTGAAAAATGCCTTCTTATACGGTGATCTTACTGACTATATGCTTATAGAACAACCTCTAACTCTCCAAGATATGTTGCTCAAGAAAAGGATAAAGTATGCAAATTGAGGAAAACTGTTTATGAATTAAAATGAAGTCCCAGAACATAAGGTGGTTATAACAAGAGACTTCCAGAAATACACTGTTGATCACTCTGTGTTCTATAGGAAGACTACAAATAAGTGTGTCTTACTGACAATCTATGTTGATAATATATTGGCAACAAACAGTGATACAATAGACATTAGGTAGATAAATAAGAACCTTAGGACACACTTTATCACTAAAAACATGGGTAAGCCACCGTACTTCCTCCGAATTAAGTTTACCTATGGAAAGCAGAAGATGATACTATCGCAAAGTATATTTTAGACATTCTCTAGGAAACAAAACTATTGGGATACAAGTCAAAAAACACTCCTATTAATCAAACACTGTCCTTCTAGGACACTACTTCAAAACTATTATAGGATCCCGACCAGTACAGACGATTGATTGGTAAACTCATATATTTGATAGTAACACGACCAAGCATTTCAAAAACAATCAGCCTACTAAGTCAATTCATGTATGAACCTAGAAAAATACATTCAGATGGGACCTTACAGATTCTTACATATGTCAAAGGTGTACCTGAAAAGGAGTTAATATACAAAAAAAATGGTCATGTGAAAATAAAAGCATATTCTAATTCAAGATATGCTAGAGATAGAAGAGATAGAAAGTCTACATTAGACTTCCACACACATGTGGGAGGAAATCTTGTCACTTGACATAACAAATGGTAGAATGTAGTATCCGATCCAGTGCAGAAGTAGAATACAGGTCTATGGTACAAACAACCTGTGATCTCGATTTCACTGTTGAGACATCGATTTCTGTGCATTGTGATAATCAAACAACTATGTTTATTGCCAATAATCCTACATTTCATGAACGAACAAAGTACGTAAAAGTTAACAATCATTACATTAAAGACATGGTGATGCGAGAAATTATTTTAACACCATACACTCAGTCGTTAGAGCAGAGCAGAGTTGGCTAATATTTTCACCAGATTGGGTATAGGGATTTTTTACTCCTTATATACCAAACTGGACATGATAGATATATATACTCCAGTTTGAGTGAGAATGTTAAAGATGTTATGTTAAGTAGTTTAGTAGTCTTAGTTATGTAAATTATTAAATATCCATTTATCTGAGAAACCTTATATACATGTAACTACATACCTTAATACAATCAATCTTTTCTTTTCCTTTAATCTAACAATAAGCATTATGATTCTCTTTCTTCTTAACAAGGTTAAACATTAGTCTTCTTCATGCAAATAAAAAGAAGAAAGAAGAAAGAGAGATTTGTAGTAGTTGGTGGTCGGAAACTATTGTCAGAGGTAAGGACCTCGTCAATGTTGTCGTTGCAGGTTGGTCATAGGGGGAGCCAATGGGCAGAGCAACAGTCAAGGTAGGGCACAAACTACTACCCTCCCTTCGCTATTTTTTCAAACCAAGGAGTCAGATCTCAAATCCAATAGATACATAGATTGGCTAGGTGTTAAAATGCCCAATAGTCCTATGATGCCTTGGCATCTACGTGCCAACCTTAATAACCTTGGTTTCAATAGGCCGTCTAGTTCTACTTTTCCGTTGTTTAGCACTCCAATCTCACCAACCATGACTTTATGATTCCATTTATTAAGAACCAAAGTTTCAATAATCCTGGACACTTGACCACATGATAATGTTGTCGTTTTTAACAACCATAAGAGCTCGATAGCTTCATATGAGAATGGAAGAATAACCAAGCAATAACTGGTTAGTAACAGGAATCGGAAGTAAAAACAAAGGTTCAATTGATTCGGTGGGTGTGTATTGAAAGGAAAACTCAAGTCATTGTGGCTTAGCATGCAGGAAGAATTAACATCTACCAATAGGATCAGTACTGTTGGTTGTTTCAATAATGTTTTGTTCACATAAGCATTTTTCCATGGCAAAGCTATATGCAAAAATCAAGAAACTCATAGGCTAACCCAACAATGAAAATTTCACAAGGGACTGCTATATGCAAAAGACAAAGAGATTCATAGTCTAACCCAATAATGAAAATTTCACAAGGGACTGGTGCAGACTGCTACGAGACAAAAGTTTATAACATCTAAAGAATTTAGATTCAGAACTTTCCATGTGTAAAGTCCAAGGGGTTAAGGTAAACATTTCCCCAGAAGCAATTTGGTCCCTCGGCTTAAGGAATGTAACTACCACCAGGTGCTACCATGTTCCCAAGACACAAGAATTAAATGATATAATATTTTTAACATGAAGTTAGAGAGAAAATGAAGAGGGGAAAAAATAGTGAAATGCAAGGCAAACAGCACTCTTGAAATGGAAAACCTGAGCATTTCGGAGGCCATCAGAAGCTTCTGCTAGAATTTTTGAACCTGAGCCATCACTGTTCGAAATCTCAACGCACTTCTTGTAAAGTTCTGATGCATTTTCAGTTTCTCCAAGTGCAAGATGGCAACTGGAACGATATTGCAACAATTAAATAATATGTGATTGGCCTAGAAACTCAAATTTAAGACAGACAACTAGGCTGAAAAAAGGCATCTAGACATCCATTTACTTCCATGATAATAAATCCTGGCTGAAACATAAATAGTAAATAAACCTTAGCACAGTTCGTATAGGAACCACTTAAAAAGCTTAGACAAGTCAAAGTAATAATCAGAGAATTTATATCATGAACTCATGGAATTGATATAACAACCGATCTCTTTATAAGCAGAAGTTTTTCCCAAGCAGCTGACGAAAAGCATATGAAACATGAATCTGGAAAATAAACATAGATGATATAATCCACTAGAACCAATAAACATACTCCTTAAATAAGAATTATGCACACTTGGAATCACCATTTTCCCCATGAACAACGTCCAATTTTCCATTGTTGTATAAAGCTGTTAGGATCACAAAGTTTTAGTTTTATTTCCTGCCTTTTTTGCAGTTCACGTTATCATCATAATTTTTGGGGAAAACAACATATTACTGTACGTTTATAGTTCTTATTTTAAAGAAAAGATCTAATGTATGTCCCTTTCACAAATCCAGTATTATGGTGCTCTCGTTGCAGATCTCATGTATGTCTAAAAAAAAATGTTCAACCCTTGTACTTGTGGACATGGTTTTAAATGTCTGTTTCATATCTAGCTTCAGTCCTTAAAAATAGGAAATGTTTGGGACAACAGTTGAAACGTCGGTCAAAATACAATAAAATACAGAAATTCACAGAAATCGACAAAAAACTCTAAGATAGGCTAAAGTTGGCAATAATATAGATCTACTTCTTAAACATGCATCACGTTAAAATACACTACATACACTTAATACAAACACCCATTCATACCTAAATGCTTAATATACATTTAAAATAAAGAGTTTTTACAACATTTACCTTGTAATATACAATTAATACCAAGTAGAATGCCTCGATACCATTGTAATCATGTCCTTGTTTGCATGTTGTGTTGTTGAAAATTTTGTTGCCGGACCTTAACCTCTCCATAACACATAATTGTTCCAAGGTCATATGAGTGTAATATGTCTTGCATTCAACAATATGGCTTGTCCAAGGATCTAACCTATTAAATTAAAAAAAACTAAAATATTCCATACCTTGAAGTAATCTTTAGATCTTAGATCATTATTTGGTTAGATTTTACGTATTGAAAATTTGAGATAAAATTTAGGATGTATTTTAGAGAAAGGAAGGGAAAAGAAGGGAGAGAAGTAGGTCACAATTAGCTGAAATAGCAATAATACAAAAATACATGTCTAGTGCAATTATTAGAGTATCAATGGAAACAAACATCCCCAATACAAAACTTACCAAGTATCCACCGACATACACAATGAGTACCGACACCATGAAAATCTGTGTCGAAATGCAGTAAATCAGGATTTTCGCCTGGATTTCGTGCATTCAGAATCCAGTAATTCTGGATTTTCACCTGGATTTTGTGCATGAATTCTAGACATCCAACCACATGTCAAGGAAATTTTTCCAACACAAGTTGAAATTTGGTACCATGCTTGTGAACCATATTATGGATAGGAAATTGGCATGATGCCTTTCTCATCTAATATAAAAATCCATCATGACTAACTTGCAAATATAGACAACTGTGAGACAATATCAAATCTGCACTAACAGACAAAAAACACCTGTAATATGTCATGACAAACAAGAAAAAAATTCCCAAGAGTCACGTATGCATATCAATTGATTAACACGACTTTGCTATTCTTGACAATAGTAGTTCAATGCATCTAGTGTAAAAACAGGAGATTGGGGTTTACAGTTAGGGATCCACAGTGTCGGCATTCACTGTGCATGTAAGGTGGAATGCTTGTTTCCACTAACACTTCAATAATTACAGCAGACATGCTACATTTTTGTACTAAATCCATTTCAGTCATTTACTCATTTACAGCAAATTTCTTTCCCTTACTTTTTCCAAAATGCTTCTTAAATCTTATCTTAAATTCCCAATACATAAAGACTAACCAAAGTATGATCCAGGATCCAAGATCTAAAGACTACTTCAAGGTATGAAATATTTAAATTTTTCTTAATTTAATAGGTTAGATCTTAGGACAAGACATGTTATACTCACGTGACCTATGTATTGAGGAGAGAAGCCCAGGTTCAACAATAAAATTTTCAACAACACAACATAGCCAAACAAGGAAAAAAGTTTTGATGCACCTAAGCATTCTACTTGGTATTAAGCATATATTACAAGGTAAGTGTAGGAAAAACTCTTGATTTTGAACATACTAGTCCACACGCATGTGCATGTGCATGTGCCAGCATGATTAAAATAAAATCCATTCAGTACACAAAAATATCATTGAAAAAGAATGCTACTTGGCTAAAGTAGCTAACGTGGCTACTTAACATTTCTTTTTACGCAAAAACAATTAGTTTAAACATGACACCACCCAATCTATTTTAAATTCTACAATATGTCTTAATTTCAGAATCTTTTTTCAGTTTTTTCACATTTGGGCACCTTTAGGTTTAATGAATGGAATTTACTAAAATTTAATAAATTTTGAGACCTTTATACGAAGAGGCTATGTTCATTGAATTCTAATAAACTGTTACTCAGTTACGTATTCTACTAATTCAATACACGAAGTTAGATAATTTAAAATTTTTAAGAAAACTATTGCAAAGCAGTCATGAAATTTAAAATTAAAAATTTAAAAGCTAAAAGTTTCATTATATCCTTCAGTAAAATCGAGACAAGAATCCATCATTCAACCTAAGAGTTCGAAAAAGATTTCTATAATTTTCTACACATGATCAGAAGCATATAACTTCTAAACAAAAGAAAATAAAAGATAGCTATAAACTAAAATGATTCTTGCACAATTTAGGAAACACCTTGTTTGGATGCGTTTACACAAATAAGTGGACTAATTTATTGATCAAGGGCGTTCTTCTCAGAAATGCAAGTTGTACAACCTCTAAATAACCACAGGTTGCCACATAAGTGCATTATAGATCAAAAATATTGACAAAATCACTCTTGAAAATTTAAGATTTTATAATATTATTTTTAGAAACTTCTTTACCTCGCAACTCCTATACAATTTTTTTTCTTCAAAGCACTTTCTTATGAAACAAAATTCACTAATCATATGTGTATGTGAGTGAGAATCACAATATGAACAGCAATAAAGTAATAATTAACCAAGAGGCACTCCAATTTCCCATTTGAAAAGAAAATTAAAACAATAGTTTCCTGTTTGAAATAAATAATAATAATAATTTGTGATTGTTTTCTTGGGACAGTACAACAAACATAGTAGTGCTTCAGCAACATCCCCACACAAATGAGTCAACACGCACCTAGAATTCAAGCCCTCCAATTCCTTCATTCCTGTATTAATCAAACTCAGATTTTTTTATTAAATTCAGTCCAGGATAAATGTGGTGTGATGGCAAGATCTCAATGGTTATTCCTTCTCAACCTGTCTTTTAGCTTTATCAAATAATAGTTTGTTAGAAAATCATTCACCAAATGTAGATTGCAGACCATCTCCTTCTTCTCTATGCCCCATCTTTCTATCTGCTATTATTCTTCTTCTTTTTTATTTCCATTAGTTCCTCATTTTCCACATTATTTTTTGCCATCCTTTCATTTTTATTTTCTTTTATCCCAATTCACATTTAGTTGTATATTCTTCCACATTTTTCTCTAAATATCTTTCACTTTTTTACTATTTATTCTTAATCTTTCTCTTATTTGATTCTTTTTTACTTTCCGTTGCTCTCTCCTTCATAAATCCAATTGACACAACACATCATCATCTCCTTCTTTCCTCCATCTTCTTTTATCAACACAACCACAATTTTATGCAAAAACCCATCACAACCACAACTCCTTACACTTTTCCTCAGCTTCCCTGACTACCACAAGCCCGTTACTTAACCCAACGAAGGCTGCAACACCTTGTCCACCATTACGATCAATAAACCCATACAGAGCACCACGAGATTGCAGGTTTTCACCTTCTTCACATAAAAATTGAAAGACAGTATAACTTTTCTTAATACATTGAGTCACTGACAGAAGTAATGGTAGTAAGATTGCAACATGAAGAGCCAATAACAAGCAAAGAAAAGATCAGAGACGAGGACAGGTAGAGAAAATTCTGGAAGGAGAAAACAAAGATCAGAAGAGGCTGCAGAACCAAGACGTTGTATGGAGAGATGGAGGCCATATGACCATACCCAAGTGGGATTGTCTTTGAAGTGTGACAGAGCATGAGAGTGTGTTTTCTGAGATAGGGAAGGAAGGTTATAGGTATCTATGACTATAGGGTTCAGCAGGAAGGAGGGATACATAGATTTCAAAAACAGAGAATAGCATCAAAGACAGGATTGACATTTCCATCTCTAGGAGCTTCCCAACCTCAGATTGGATTTCTCGGATCTGGGGGCCAGATGTTGTGGCGGAAGGAGATCATCAGCTTCTGAGGCAGTGGCGGCTGTCTGTGGGTTTATTTCTCAAGGATGGATAGGATAGGGATGTCAATAAATAGCCTAGTCAGGGGTAATTTTAGCAAAAAAAAAACAATGGCAGATCACAACTGTGAATTTTGTTAGAAGGGTATGTATATTAAGCATTTTTAAATATGATCTTATGATTTATACTTCAGGCCATTTGTATTAAGTGTATGTAGTATATTTTAATATGATACAAGTTTAAAAAGTGGATATCGGTAACCCTAAATGAATATTATTGCTAATTATAGCTTATCTTAGAGTTTAAAATCGAAATTTGATGTTTTTTCTCAATTTCAGACTTCCGTAATTTTATAAGTGTTTCCACTGACATTTCAATTGATGTTCGACATGTTTCCTATTTTTTAATAGCCAAAGTCCAATACAAAACTGACGTCTAAAATCATGGTTTTGTCGGGGGCATTACCATGTTTTTATAGTTTTCATAGTGTTAGAGTTGTATTCTTACACATGTATTAGACTCCTTGTGTTATTAGTGGATAGATAGATTATTGGACATCCATGTATCCTAAGTTATCCATAATCTACCATATACATATAATCCTCTCAACATAATAGAATAATATAAATCATTCTTTCTCATATGGTACCACAGCATCAGGAGAAAACCAAAGACCACTCACCAATCCCCAGCCCTACCTTGCCACCACTCGCCCTCCCTTCTGCCATCGACAAGACACCCCCCTCTGTTGTTAATGGCTTGAGTTAACCATCGGAATTCCATGGGTCAGTGTTAATGGCTGAATTTAATCAGCTGTATTTCAAAGGATGCTAGGAGTTCAACCATTGGAATCTGAAGGGTCTCTTGGTAGGTTTCCAGGCCTAATTTGAATGGCCTTTATGCGTGGCTATTAAAGGAGCACTTATGTTATTTTTTTGGATGTAATAGGCTTAATGCCTATATAAGGGAGATTTATCCCTCCCATTGGGATCACCCCCATTTTGTAATCTGCCCTTAAGCTTTTCTGAAGTCTCCACCGAATTTTCATCAAATGTTACGTCCTTGCTATGTATCACCTTGCGCAACAGAGGATCCTAGATCCTATAACCTTTGACGCCACTGCCATATCCCATAAATAGTCCTTTCTTGGCTCTTGGTTCCAATTTACCATTGTTAACATGGTAATAAGTAGTGCACCCAAAGAATTTTAGTTTCCCATAATCGATCGACCGATCAGACCATACCTCAAAGGGAATACGATCGCCAATGCCGCTGGAGGGACTTCTGTTCGTCAAATAAGAGGCTATGTTGATCACTTCAGCCTAAAACATCTTCGACAATCCCGCATTTGAGAGCATGCACCTTGCTTTTTCAAGCAATGTGCGATACCTTCGTTCCTACAAAACTGGTTGAATTCATTTGAACAGAATTCCAATCCATTATCAATTCAGAGATATTTTACCTTCCTTTCAGTTTGTGTTTCAACAAGAGTTTTCCACTCTTCATAGAGTTGGAAGGCATCTCCCTTATTCTTCATCATATAGATCCAATTCATTCTAGAATGATCGTTAATGATGCTGAGGAAGTATCTTGACCCGGCCAAGGAGGGTTGTTGGGAAAGACCCCAACAATCAGCATGAACATAGTCGAGAACTCTCTTAGAAGAGTGTTCTCCTTCGCCAAACTGCACCCTTTTTTGCTTCCCGAAAATACAATGCTCACAGAAATTAAAATTGGTTACCTTGTGGCCTCCCAACAGCCCTTGTTCGCTAAGTTGAAGCATTCCTTTTTGCCAAGATGACCAAACCGCATATGCCACCATTCAGTTTCATCAACCTGCGTTCCAGTGGATGTGTTTACTGTAGAAACAGTGGCAGTCGATCCTTGCAGCATGTATAGGGATCCTTGTTTGACCCCTTTCAGTACCACCAATGAACCTTTGGAGACCTTTAAGGTGGCTCCTTCTCCAGTGTACTTGAAACCCTTATTGTCCAACATCATGAGAGAAATCAGGTTCTTTCCCAACTGTGGAACATGCCACACTCCTTCTAGTGTG